>JAQIXA010001365.1:0-25553 GCA_034699045.1 Nanhermannia cf. coronata Gr-Ori-00579 | reverse complement strand
AGTCGTGTTTTCGGTCAGTTGTCGCCAAATTTATTATTTTCGGCCAGTCGTGTTTTCGGTCAGTTGTCGTAGAATCTTTAATATCATATCTGAGAATTTTCACAATTTCATATTATCCTAATTTTAAACCGTATCAAGTTTGAACTAAAATGCCAAAAATAAAATTAGGTATTTGTACAATTAGCTTGGAATTTTGAAATTTTAGAGATATTTCTTTGCTAAATTAGTTAAACTAAAAGATACAGAACCGATCAATCAGTCCTGAGAACTTTTACAGAGACTCTTCAAAATTCTAAAAATATTTTCAAATGAAATATCTAGTAAGTATAGTAAAAATTCATTCATAACTTATATTTTGTATTTACTAATTTACAAATACATGTTATTAAAAAAGTTCGATTCTCGTATTACTAGCCAGGTACTGCAAAATTGAACAAAAATGCATTATTTTGATCTTTTAAATTTGGCCATTTCTTCAATTAGATATCTACTTGTAGTAGGTATTTAGATTTTTTTTTCTAAATTTTTCTGATTTAGATTGTCTACTTTTCTTGAGGACAACATTCTTGACAAATGCGAAAGTTTTTTCTTCCTTCTTAAGTACATATCTATATGTAATCCTATATCTATTATTTAAGATCTAGCTGAGATTCTTTACCATTTTTTTTCTCTAAAAAAATGGCTCAAGTTAATCTGCTAGCTTGGTATTTGATATGCGAGTACTTACTTATACTTATTGTACCTAGATACTACTAGTTTGAGTACAAATCGAAACTAAAAACCTCTAAAATTGCAATTTAGAAATACTTTTTTTTACTCATTTTGAGGTGAGATATGTCGTCGAAATACTTGAAGATTTACAAACATGCAATTGCTCTTTACTTGATTCACCCATTTAGATAACTATATAAAGTATCTACTTTATTATTGAGGATTTTTTTCCTCACATTACATTGTATCTGTAGGTATCTATCTACTTTATTGTACTAATTGTAATGTAAGGTTGGTGATATTTGTATTTGTACAGTTCAATTGTAGTATAAATTGGTTTATTTGTTATTTATTTAAATTTAAATACACAAAGTATGTTGAGGACAATTAGTATAATTCCAAATATAGGTGGTTTGTGAGAAAAAAATTGTGCAAATTTTTTTGCACACTAAACAAATTGCATAAAAAATTTTGGGATTTCGATTTCTTTCAGGATTTGAAGGAGGGGCAGAATGATTTTTAAAAATAATAATAATCCTTTCCATTTCTTTCATAGTACAGATATTTGCGATTCAAAATTAGTCTTACTATTTATAATTTGGATTTTGGACTTGGATTATTCCTTTATGACTATGACTAGGTGTACAGTTGACTAAGCACGATTATTCATTTTATTCAAGATTTAAGAGCATGCAATTCCAATTACAAATTGCTAAAAAAATCTAAGCTAAAAGTCTTAAGCTAACGAATCTTTTTTAAGAGTATTCATGACATTCTCTACGCCTCCTTATCCCTACTAATAAGTAAAATTAATTTCTATAAATATTTATATCATCTCTCATTCCAATGACAAGTCCTTTCTAATCTCATATTTCACTTTGTATATTTATTTTAGTTTTAGTTGGGACTTGTGTGTTTTTGTTTAGACTTTTGCTTTTTCTTAAGAAATCGAAATCAAATCCTTTGAAAATTTAAACAAAAATAAATAATTAAGTAACTACTCCGTATCACTATCCCTAATGAAATCAATAGAAAATAAAATATCGTTAATAACACTCGATTTAACATTATCGGTCTGAAAATGGAAATACTGTAGAGTAAAGAGTACATACTAATAGAATAAGCTCTTCATTCAGATTCAGGTAAATAATTTGGACCTAAAGCTAAGAAAATCATCAATGAAATTAGCCAAATTTCAACAAAAACTGGAGATACAAAATCTCTTTCATCTTATTAAACAAAAAATATCGAAGCAGAATCACCATACTAATTTGCAATTTAAAAAATATGCTAGGATTTTAATTTATAAAGCCATATTTAAAGAAAACTTGAAACATTTAGTCATAAAATTAAAATAAGTTTGCTGAGCTTTTGTAGTCATTATAAGTAGATACAAAGTATGTACACTAGTAGCAGAACAAAAATTTTAATTAAGATTAGTTTTTTAATCAATATTTGGAAATTAGAATCAATTTTGGTCGATAAAATTTCCAAAATTTCCAAAATATTTAAAAACTAAACCCCTTATATGTACCTTATATTATCCTATATTTTGCAAAACCTAAAGTTAATATGGATATGTTATTGGTTTTAATGAATTTCTATCAGTAGTTGTACCCTAGTTAAATATTTAAAAAAAATTTACAAAAGGAGGGAAATTTTTAGTAAATTTTGTGTAAAGGAAGGGAAAGCTAACATGTACTACTACTGTAGTAATAGTAGTACAATAATTCATAGAATAAAACTTAAATACATACCAGACCAGTAGTAGATACATGTACTATCAGTATGTACACTACAAAGATACTTAGATTAGTGAAACTGAAAGGTAATTGAGAATAGGGATATAAACATTTGAACAAATTTTTTTTACAATTTTGTCTAAGGATAAGAGTAGTTAATATATCCATAATTCATGCTAATTCTTTAAAATAGTGAATCATAATTTCCTCACGCCTCGTTAAAAGTGCACATACTTGCAAGCTAAAGTATCTACTACTTACTTTTGCTATACCTATGAATTTAATTTCAATTTTCTTTATTTGAATAGGTAACAAATACTATTTTGTACAAGTCAGTGTAAATAAAAATTATTATAATTTAGTTGTGTGCGTAATTTACTCTTGATTTGGGCATATCTATACACTTGTTTTGAACACTTTTTGTACAAAATTATTATAAAAAAACATAATTGGAGACCCCAATTGCTTCTATTCTTTCAGATTCCCTTTTTAAAATTATTTCTATATGTAATTTAAAATTGAGGTGTGAGTTATACCTATATATTTAGTTGTAGCCTATATACTATGGATGTTGAATTAAATACAAAAATAACAAAATATTTCTCCAATTTGGTCAAGTAAATAGAGTTAATTGAAGGTCTATACTTATCTTTAGGGCAAAAAAGTGTAGGAAATTTGATATTTAGACATATATTCAAATGCTTATCAATCACAAAAATTGCAATTTTTCAGCAATGAATTGTCCATTTTAAGAGCCTAAAAATTGCGAAATTCAGGACTTTATTCATTTTTTTTTGCAAATTTTTGGGACTAGGTCATTAAAAAGTGGTCAAAAATTTGAATATCTCAAAAAGTACCTCCAAATTATGCAATTTTGACATTTTAAATTTGAACTTTTGACTGTATTTAACCAAGGCCATTGTGGCAGTAGTAGATATGAAATATTTAAGAAACTAACAACATTAGTTCTATCGTACTAGAAGTAGGAGTAACCATTTCAATTTATTATTAATTGTACACAAACCTAGATAGATAAATATTAGTACTTTGTTGATTAGAGTTGATTTTTTTTGTTCATTTGATTTTTGAAATACCTATAGAATAGAATAGAGCAAAAATGAAAAGTTTCTTACTTATCCTACTCTAAAGGAGTTCAACACTCAAACGAGTCAATTATAATTACAAAAATTATAAATAATAATGGTCAATATGTATGAAAATATAGGTAGAGTTAATTTTTTGGGGCTGGGTAAATGGACATTTACAGTATGTATAAAGAATATTTTTTTATGTAATATGCAATAAAAGCACATGATTTGGGTTGGCTATTTTACAATATATGAGGTATAATAAAGTCATGATTTGCAATTTAACATAAACAATCAAATATGAAAAATGAACATGCACCTTACCTACTACTACATACTACTAACTCACTAGTACAGTACTCACTAGTAGGGTACTACTTTAAAATGTATTTAAAATTACAAGTTTAAACTTTTGATCGTGATCTGAAATCAAAATTTTTATTCTATTTTAAAGGCCATGATTTCAATTACATTTTCCATACATATACATATAGGTACACCTAATCTAATGAAACTGAAAGTGAATTTAAAAAAATTTCATTTCAATCTTGTCC
Source organism: Nanhermannia cf. coronata Gr-Ori-00579 (assembly GCA_034699045.1). NCBI lineage: Eukaryota > Metazoa > Arthropoda > Arachnida > Sarcoptiformes > Nanhermanniidae > Nanhermannia > Nanhermannia cf. coronata Gr-Ori-00579. Next base: position 21,458 of record JAQIXA010001365.1, on the reverse strand, counting down.
TTTAACACACCCTTTATAACGCGAAAAAAGTATCATCGGGCAAAGTTGCATGCGAAACACGAAATTTATGTTTTTTTGTAAGACTGTGTAATAAAAGGGTATTAATTAAATGATTTGGGATTTTTTTTGTTCTCATATGAGGTTGATTTTGATTACATTTTTTCTCATATCTCTTCTACTACTAGTGCGATTACGCTTACTAACTACTGTGGTTTGATTGATAGATTTTTTACTATTTAAAAGTGACGAGTGTCAAACTATTATTTAAGATTAAAATTAAGATTAAGCACACAAGTAAAGGTTCATTTTAGAAAATGATATAAGCTTCTTTTTCCACAAAGGCTTTTGCTTGTGGTTGTGTTATTTTTGAATTATCTGAAAATTAGGGGACTATACAGATAGTATTTGGAGTTGGAGGACGAGGCATCTAAGGAGAAGTTCATAAAATTTTCTGAAAATTGGCACTCAGATTTGCACTCGACTTTATTATACTACTTTTTGAGATTTTTATAATTTTTACGAAAAATAGATTTTAAAGTAGGGCACTTGTGTATCTAACACTAACATTACTTGTTTGGTCTAATCTTAAGTGATTAGATTGGATTTAGAGAGTTCTAATTTTAATTTATTTCTTTTGTCTAGCTCAAAAATATTTCTCCCAATGGTCCTCGAAAAATATTCTGATATACCTTTCGTTGAGCTATTAAAGCTAATCTGAGTACCTAGTACCTAGGACATAGAGTATTATTAGTGTTATAGTTATGAATGACCATGTACTTCAATCATTAATAAAATAAAAATCTATTACTGGGTTGATTAAAGGACAGGTCATATACTTCGTTAGTATAATATTTTAATAGTATCTATGTATTATTATATGCGGAAGGCACGATCTTTTTATATTTGTCTTTGTTTTTTTATTTTTGCTTTTATTTTGTGGTTATAAATTAACCTGCTTTTTATACGACTATTTGTGTTTGGTTTTGGTTTTGGTTTAGAAAGAAAAGAACTGGTCAAGCCACTAAATATAAAGTTGAAAAATCATATTTGCATTAAACTAAAGAAATTAAAAATTGGGCCATTCTATCATAGATTAATTTTATCCAACTTCAGCTTCAGCACTGTATTTACACAGACAATATTCCTAACCTAAACATACTGATAGCATGAGTTTGAAAGGATTCATGATAATTTTTGGCTTTTTATCAAAATTTTTTCAGTTTTTTAAAAATTTATAATAGGTATGTAAACAAGCCTGTTTCGTAGGCTTGCTATCCGAAATTTGAGCGACATTTATGAGCGCATAATGCAGTAGGTACATAAACGGAATTTCAAAAGTTTTCTTCAAAATTATTTCCAAATGTGAATTTTGGTCAATTGAGACCGTTGGTCGAATATTTGCATAAATATTGCAAAGAGAAACCTGGAAATCGAATTCTGTTCAAATATTGCCTATTACATATATACTATGAATGACTGAATAGTTTTATAATTGTTAGGGACATAATTTTAATTAGTTCAATTTTTATTTTTACTTCAATTTTCACAAGTACCTACTATACCTGAGACTTTGTTGATATCTTAAAATAGAAATCCTATTGAACTTTCATTGAAAATTTATACTGAATTACTGAATACAGATATATCAGACATGGATATGATATGTAAGATAATTTAATCCAATCTATGATAGTATCCGACATTATAAAGAGTCGATCAAATGTCCTACAGATTACAGATTGGTGTAAAAAAACCTTAAACTACTTCATTTTCTTGATGGATTTTGTACTTGAAATTAAATAAATGGCTGAAATGTACTTTCAGACTCTCATTAAAATTAAAGAGTCTCGCGAAAATGGGCTAAAAATTAAGGAAATGTCGATCTAAAGTGCGTATCAAATGGAAGGTGAAACTGATTTCGATTTTTTCGTAAATGGATTTTCTATACTACTGACTACTATGCTATCACTATCACTGAACAGGTATAATTATAATTTACAATATCTAAATAGCTTTTACAATTGGCCTGGTCCTTGTCTTGTCACAAGAGATTAAGATTGAGTGGATGAGGAGATTTTTTATTTCAAGTAATAAAATGGCAATTCTGAGAATTCTTTTTGCACTTAAAATGGTGTAAATTACACCATCGAATGAATCAAAGCAATCGAAATACCTACTGTAAATACTCCTTAGTCAGCAAAAGATTGTAATATTTGACAAAAAAGGGTATTTATTTTATCATATACTAGTAGTACAATATGTGTGAATTTAAGTCCTGCTATAAGCAAGGGTAAATTAGGGATAGTTCGGGAAAGGATTTAAAATTTGAGCAACCTTTTTTCACAAGAACCAGTTGTTCTATTGATCTGTAGTTTTTGTGCGAGCGAAGCGAGTACCTACTATTCAACTTTGCTTGCACTTTGTCCGTCTGTCTGTCTGTCTGTGCAGAGGATAACTCGAGAACTACTGGACTGATCTTAACCAAACTTGGCATGAAGGACCCCCATAGGGTGGGGGTGTGTCAGGTTTTCGACAAAAAACCCATGCGGCCCCACTCCTTGCGGACCCTTTAAGTGTCCACCGGAGCCGTATATTTTTTTATTTGATATAAAAGTTCCCTATGATTTGAAATGTAACCCGGGTCTGTGCGGCCCCCAGGAACCGCACGTTGGCCCCTGGAACTGCAAAAATTTTTAAAAATAACATTTCATAGCTTTGCTCGCACAATTAATAATCAACTTCTAGTGAGTTGATTAAAGCCTAGTTTATATAAATCTTGATATTTTCAATCAAATTTCAGGTCGTAATATCAACTGGTTTGGATAAAAAAAAACTATCCAAATTTCAAAAAAGTCTCCGTGCTATTCCTAATCTACCCCTAGTATAAGCCAATATTGAATTATTAGTATAAGTATCTTAACTTTGAACAAAGTTGGGAAAAAAAAGTTATTTCTCAATTTGTAATCTATCAAATGAATAATGGCGTATTTAGCTATTTGAGTAATTGTACTGTGAAATGTTCCATTATTTGTAAACCAATCCATCATTTGTAATAATATTATTAAAGTCCCATTATATTTACCTGCCTAGGTGTAGGTATTCAAAAATTTCAGTATTTTTTATGGTCTTTCTGAGTTTTAATATTTTGTATAAGTCAATTCGTTTTTCTTCAGTTTGGCACATGTAAAGGATTAAACCACAAATTATTCAAGATATAATATGAACAGGAAGTTCATTGAAATTAATGCAAATTTTTTTTGAGAGAATTATGCTCATATCATGATCATGTACAAAAAAATTGATAATGTATGTAAGTATGTTAATCCGTAAAATTCAAGAAAGAGATAAGGTATTTGGACCAAAAATTTAAATTTCAAAAATGCGTGTTATGTGAAAAATGTGTAAAAGTCGAAATCTTACATTTGAACCATTTCAAATCTCATAAATAATATTTTTATTTTCTTTTTGCTCAACGAATGACAACTCAATTTTGAACAGCCCTTGATATAATTATTTAAAAATCCTTCAAAAATTAAAACATACAATCAGTCTGCTGGTTTTTTTTGCCTCTATTTGCTGTGATTCATGTGTAAATTACGAAAAAATGAGATGAACGCAATTGGCAAAAAATCAAGATTGTCAAATTGTAAAAATTCTGAAATTAGTAGGTAATATACAGTCTCACACCAAGGATTATAGTAAAATAAGCATCTATTCTCTAAAAAATGAAATTTTTTGACAAAATTTTTGCTCAAATTGAGCAAAAATTGAGCAATTTGGCATTTTTTGCATTGAGCAAATTGAGAATTTTTTGGCCGGCTTCTCTATAATGTCTCTGGTATTTTGACAATTTGTGACAAAAATTTAACCAATTTTGGGCAATTTTTACAAAAATTGCATTTAAAAAATCTCAAAGGTTGGAAATTTTCGGGATCCAAGTCGGATATTCAAGGATCCGACTTTCGGATCATTTATAGATCCAAGATCCATAGATCTGATCCAATGAACATGTCTATGCTCAATCCTTAACAAAATTAGCTCTAATTTATAATAGTCTAAAACGAAATTTTTCAAGCCATTTTCAAGACATTTTTCCTACTATAAAAAAAGTTGAAATTCGACATTTTTGACGATTCTGAACTTTCAAAAATATTTGGGGATTTTGCAATGTTAAATTGGGCATCTAAATAGAAGTTTTGACAATTATTCAACGGATTAAACGACCAAATACATACTAATTTTTAAGTTTACAACAAAGTTAAAAAAAGTGAAAATTTATGTTCTTCATTAGAGCCTCTATGAAAACAATCAATCTTTTAAATGATGTGCAAATGAAACCCTCAGTCAGTCTAACAAAACATATTATTTGATTTTTGAGTTTGAAGGACTTGAAAAAGTTCTCATACTTGTAGATACTTATACATACTACAGATGATGAAGTACAGTCAAGTCAAAAATTCAAAGCTGATCTTGTACTGCCAAGTACAAGATTTCATAAAACATACTTTTTTTTGGCAGAAAAAACTACAAATGTTTTGATTATTAGAACCAGAGCTACAGATAGAGATAGAAAAAATGTAAAGCATGATGTGCTGCATTCTTCATTAAATTTATTTACAAGATTACCTAAAGAGCACACATGCTGGTGAGAATTAAGAAAGAGAAAATAATTTACCAAAAAAATTACAAAAAAACATCAAATTGAGTAGAAAATGCCAAAAAATGAGTGCTGGAGGGGACTTGAATGATTTATAGATGGATTTTAAAATTCCCTGTTTTATTTGGAGAAATCCTAATATCTATTGAGTACATTTTACTTTTTATTTTATTTTTTTATTTTGGCTTGTCAAATGTGACAGAAATTTACAAAATTTAAAAGGGATTAAATGGTGACAGGTTCTTGAAATTCTCATTGAAATGTAGTAGGGTACTTATATATACCTACTAGATAAGTATATGTATATAAGTACTACTCTAATATTTGATCTTTTAACAAAGTAACAAAATATCAAAACAACAAAAAAATTGTAATCCAGATAAGTACCTACCAAAGAGGTACTTTCAGAAATTCACACCCTAAATATCCAAAACAAAAATCTCCAATTTTGGGTTTTGGAGATTTTGGGAATTGGAGATTTTTTTGAAGATTTAGGGTTCACACGACTTTCAAAATTTAGCGAAAAATTTAAGTTTTTTTTAGCCTACATAATGAACTTGACAATCTCTGTTTGAAAATTTCCATTAATATAACATGATTCAGGGACTAGGACAAAATATATCTTCTATTAGTAGCAATATCAGTTTGCAAGTGTATAAAAAGCAACCTGTTGTTGTTGTTTTTTTGTTGATTTTTTCCTGAAAGAAATAGAAAGCAGAAGATGAATATATTTCAATATTTTTAAAGTCTTGCTTCGGGTGATAATAAATAAAATTTTAAGTATGTATAAATACCTTACCTTACCTACTTTATAAGAGTATCTCTGTTAAAAGTTTACAAGTATTTGAAATAATTATGGGAAGTAAAAAAAAAATTCCAAAAGAACCGACTGCTGTGGCACACTTGGCTGGCGGTTTCAATTTTTGTTACTTCATTTGACAACTACTGATCTATATTATACTACAGATAGATACATGTGCCCATTGTTTGATGGTAATCTTTCATAAAATAATACTGGCATATTCATGTCATTTTATGAAATTATTTATGTGGTAGGTATCAATATCAATGTAGGTATGTAGTACTGATATTTAGTTGATGGTTTAAAACCAAAGTTTTTGTAGGAAGTTATTGTGTAAACCTCAAAGATATTAAATATTATCTCGAAATTTCTCTTTCATTTGAAATTTGAAATGAAAATTTTTGATTCCCCACTCCCCTACATATTGTACTGACTGACTGAATACAGTATGTACTCGCATATTAAATATAATCATAATCATGAAAAATATGTAATATTGTAATAACAATAAAATCATATTAATATACTACTTCAGTACAGTAGGATAAGAAAAAGCCTCAAGTCAGATCTTTGTGAGGCAGAAGTTTGTTAGAAAAAATATAATACCTAGATACTACTACTAATTTGCATGAACAGATTACGAAAAAAAATAATTTAGGTTGAACAATCATTTTGGTTTAGATTTACATTGAGCTTAAATATATGCATATTTTACCTAGTGTAGTAGTACTACCAGTAGGTAATACTTTGGATTTTAATTTTGATAGCACAAAGTCCTAAAGTATAAAAATTATTTTTGAAAATTCCTACATACCTAGATACCTACCTACCTGCTTCACAGTCACTCAAGTGCCCGGGGAGATCATAATAATAATTTCGGCTTTGCTTCTTCAATATTCTTCATTGATGATACATGCATGTTTCAAAATATCTAAAAACATACTTAACTTATAGGTACTAGTAATATCTGTAGTAGTAACTTATAGCCTGATATTTCATAAAGGTATTTGAATTTTGAAGTTAGAAAGAAAGTTTAAAAATCTCTTCTTATACCTTTTAATGCAGGGCACTTGCTATGCATATTAGTCCGGTATAAGCATAGTTATTTTACTGTTTTAGTATCTATAATAAGAATAAGATACATACTATGTAGAAACAATAAGTATACTGTAGATATATAGTAGATATATAGTAGATATATAGTATATGTAGGGTACTAATATAAGGGCTCTAGGACAAAATCCTAACTGCCAAAATCCTAACGTACCAAAATCCAAAATTTTGACAAATATCTGACTATATTTTGACTAAATCTGACCAATTCTCGTCAATTTAGTCAAAAATTGCATATTAAAAATCTTAAAAGTTGAGAATTTTGACAAATTTTGGATTTTGGTAGGATTTTGAGAGGTAGGATTTTGGTATGTTAGGATTGTGGCAGATAGGATTTTGTCCGCGACCCTAATATAAGTAGGATGATATTTTAAAAATCTCAGGAATGTGAGCTTGTAAACTATAACAAGTTATTTCTACAGATATTTATTGGTATGAGTAATCTTAATAATGTTAAGTCAGAGTTTAGAATAGATATTAATTTTGAGTTTGGTAATCAATATCATACATACCTGTAGTATTGGTTAATTTGAAAAAATCAAATCTCGACAGATTGTAATATATTGGCAAGGTACATAATTACTTTTATATATTAAAAAAAATCTTTAAAAGGACCATATAACTAAATTGAATCAATTTAACTTGATCCTTTAGTTTTAAAAAGAGTTTCAACACTTCCTTATAAAAGTAATGTAATTTAAAATCTGGCCAATGAAATATTCAATAGGAATGTAATAGAGTAATAAGAAATTGCATTCAAGATATTTTTTTGGGTCTGTTTAAGGACTTGAGAATCCCGCCTACTCTCTCTCCTAGTCTAGTATAAAATAAAAGAATTTAATAACTAGCATATACTGATATATCAGGCATTTATTCAAATTTAAATCATCAAATAAAGGTGGACCCAAAATATAAAAAAATTAAATAGTACAATAAATGAGACCAAAGCTAAAGCTTTTAATTTGAGCTATCTATTATGTAGTAGGGTAGGTATTATATAAGTGTAAGTGAGAGTAAAAAATGATTCGAAATGAAATTGAAAGGTTTTTATTTTTATTATTTATTAAGCAATATATTATAAATACTTTATATGATCGAATGCATTCAACAACCAAGTAATTTAATCTTGCACTTATCTTCTTAGTCTGTAAGTATAAGGTCTTACAAGTAAACTGCCCATCGAGTTAGAAATTTTTTTAAATACCAAAATTGCTGGACTGATCCTGAGTTTTACAAGAAAAAATAAGTTAGGAAACTATTTTAAAGTTTAAAGAGAATTGGCAGGTACAAGATTTGAGAATTTGAATTTGAAAATTTCTGACTTGAATGAATTATTACTTGTAAGTATGTATTTGGTATTAGTTTAGTGTGTTTTTCAAATTCAAATCATATTTTTATAAGAGATAGGAATCAAAATGATTGTCCAACTTCTTAACTCTCTTGTTCTCAAATGACTTTTCATTTTAGGAAATTTAACTAATCAAAGACCACAACCAAAACAAAAAAGTCAATGATATAAAAATGCAATACAAATACTTGAAATTTAATCCTTCCTATCGAGTACTCAACTAGACATAAAAAACCCACGCTTTTAAAATTCAAATCAATCAAATTGATATACCCAATGCATATGCAATGTGAGCGATATAGGTAATAGGACGTATTTTTTCTATATTTCTGGTAACAAGATATTTTTTTCCCAAAAATGTTCAAAATATTTCAATTTTAAGATTTTTATCATTTTGAGTTTTGAACTAAACGAATTTGATGAGAATAGAAGGTATAGAATAAAACTTCAAAATAAATAATTGGCATGCATTCTAAATTTGTTCTAAAATATCAAAATATTTCTATGCAATGTAGGCAGTTCATGTTAAGTAAGTACATTGCATATAGAAAGAAGCTAGTTCCAGTATACAAATATGTATTACAAATTATAACAAGTGTTTAATAAAAATAAACTAATTCAGAGTCAAAGTAGACCCAAACAGAATTTTTTTAAATAGTTTTTAAAATTTCTTAGGGTCAGGGTAAGGTACCTACAGGATATCAGAATAACTATAACCTACAGAATAATATTGCATATGATAGTAATGGTAGCCTGGTAGGTATATTAGATAGGCACATAGATAGATACAATTGTGTTGAATAAACTTTTAAACCGTGAATTTTTAAAGGGTACCCTAAGGATTTAAATTTTTGGTAAATTCATGGTAATTCTTACTCTTAGTAAAAAGTCTCAAATTATTCTAAAAAAAGAAATACCTTACATTTTACAATTTCTGATACATTAGGAACCCAAGTACAAGATATTGAAGTACCCTACATGGGTTCATATTTTTAGTAGTAGGTATGCTGTCAATAAATAGAGTATACTCGTAATATAGATATACATATCAGTATAATTTATAATAATGTACTTACGAATAGAATAGGTACCTAGGTGTTGGTGTATCAAATTTCAAATTAATAATCTTTTTAGTTATTTGGTAGGGTACATACTGTTGTATTTAAAATAAAATTTCAGTTTACAAATCCAATTCTATCAGTATATTGTATTTTGAATGTAGGTATAATCATACCTAGTGTATTTGTAATCCAAGTCCAAGTTAGATACCTATTTGAAATTGAAACGGGTAGTTTAAACGTCCTCGTATTATTAGGTTTTTGAAATAATGGAAATTGCAATAAATATAGATTTATATCAGAAGACCGATATGCAAAAATAATCTCAAATTAGGCCTAAATATAATACTTGTTGTAGTACTAATAAAACTTATCCAGACAACTTGAATCAATTTGAATATTCTCGAGAACATTCCAAGGGATATTCGATTGAAAACTTTGACGATCTTAATGACCTATATCATTAGAAGAATCGAAGGATCAGACGACGGAAAAAGGTACCCTACATAAAGAATAAGAAATCTATTCAACCTATCTATTGACTAGTATGATTGAATTGAATATTTTATAATAATTGCTCCTTTAATTTGAGGTTTTGCTATATTTTAATACCATTCTATTTATGTTTATCTTGATAGGAATTCCGAATACATCATAAAAAGGCAAAAAATCGAAACATTTCAACAGAAAGTAAACTAAGGATAAGTGAAAAACCAGACTCTGAAACTGAGCAATTCCAAAGGCATGTCACAGATCTGAAATTAGGTATTATTACACAAGTACTCGGTTCTATAGAGTGTATTATATAAATACCTATAATACTAATACTAATACTAATGCTAATATTAAAGGTAAAAAAATGGATTATTTATACTTTTATTATATTATGCTTATTATTGTTTGTAGCGTGCGTGTGCGGGAAAGGAAAACTAAAAAGACTCAGAAAATACGAAATTTCTGGAGAAGAGGGTAACTCCTGGCTTGAAGTATTTATACTATTTACATTTTGCATGTTACTACTTACACTTACATTTGGCATGTTACTATTAATGTTTTTTATGATTTCACTTAAATATATTGAAAAATTATAAAAAATTTAATTACCAACTAACTACATAAATATACCTACTTACAATTAGGTACGTTAAAAAAAATTGAGACAAAATGCTAAATATCTAAATATTGAGATTACATAATTTTCTACAAGCCAGTACGTCTTATTAGATGAGATTAATAAACTATGAATATCAGATTTTTATCAAAAATTTTGAAAATATCTGAAAGATTGGTTTTTGAAGTAGTATATATCGATAGTATAGTAAGTATGTACAGGTTGGGCGAAAACTGAAAAATATATAAGGTAACTCTTAAATTATAGGAAAATCGATGTCTACTCGAATGTTGAGTAAATTCAGCTCTAAGAACCCACAATTTGGTTCAATTTAACAAGGTAAATGATTGAAAATACATATGAAATTTTGTAACACCTGTGGACTCGATTAACTTACCTAAGTCTTTTTTCTATAAAAATTAGCCGACATTCATTTACAGTATAGAGCAGCATCCATTGGAATTAACCATACTGATCAATCATTGAGCTAAATACAGAGATATCTGTAGATGCTTAACTACCTACTCGACACAATAATAAAAGCGAGTAATAATATTTAAGAAAAATAATTATAAACCAGCAGTCAAAACAGAAAACTTTTACTTGCTAGATTATATACAATTAAACACAAAAATTGGTTTGGCGGTGACCATCCTTAATATCTTTTCAATTATAAAGTTCCCTATTGAAATTGCATAAAAAAATATTTATAAATTTCACTACCTATATCCTACAGCAATGTACACTATAAAAGTATTCATAAAAAAATTTGATTAATAATTAATGCATTTCGAATTTCTTTTCATCGCTTCATTTCAATATTGAAATTTGAAATGCGAAAAAGTAGTTTTAGGGCTATCAAATTTTTGGCAATACCATTTCGATTTCAATAATACAGATATAAAATTAAAGTAAGTAGGATACATATTACACATACCTACATACTACATACCTACATATGTGCTTGTATAGGAAAAGGTATGTACCATAGTATGTAGTATTCATATATTAATCGACAATTTAGCCCCGAGATCTAATAAATTTGGGAATCGAATCGCGAGTGTCGACATTTTATTATCATAATGATATTGGGAGCCCAGCCCATTTATTAATCTGAAAATTATCACAAAATACCTACTATAAAAATTCTGTTCTTATATCATAAACAGAACAGATTCGATTTCAGGATAGTTTATACATAGAATATAGATAATTTGCCAAAAAATCACTACTATAAACTTCAATGGAATGTATTAGAGCATATTGCAAACAATTAAATGGTCAAATACTCTAAACTTTGTTAAAAATTCTTACTGATTTCTCTTAAAATGTGTCTTGAAAACTTGAAATTTTAAATTAGCTATGTAGTTTATCAGCTCAACTAATAAAATATTTGTATAAGGTAAGTATCAGTATATAAGTATCTGAAATATTAACTTTTATTGATCATTATTTGAATTTGATTTGATATTTTTGCATCTTGATATTCTGCTATTTGGCAAAAAATGTCTTGATTTTGATCAGCAAAACACGTTCAACTACTTTGTTATGATTTTTATGTAAGAGAGAATCCACCTGCTGATATCATTGCGAAAACAAAGTATAAATACAAGGTGTAATAAGAATCCTTAGAGTAAGAAATGTCCAACCGGTAAATTATTATAAATTGTTCATTTAAATATTCAATGCTTATAAACAATAAAAGATTGCCGACAATGGCTATTTGATTTGTTTCTACAAAAACTCATCTTTTTCTTTCATATTCATAGTACACTGGTAGTGATAGTGTTCATAGTATACTTGACCAATATAAAATAAATAATTTTTCCATCAGGACACTTGTCAACTTCACAACTTTACACAAAAATATGTAATAATATAAATTACCCCTTTGACCAAGCCCTTTCAATATCCAGCTACGCGATGGCCATTGAATTTATCACACATCATAATGTATGTAAGGCTAATCGAGCATTTTGTTCACAACAACTTGACAACAATTTGAATTATTTGACCCCATCCTTATGCCTTACTATAGTAGTGTTTAGTACTTAAAGATACTGTGGTATATTTATATTACACCACCATCAATATAATTTATGAAAGTGTCGAATTATACAAAAGCATCGTAAAAATATTGAAATTTTCTCGAGTCTTGAAATTTTGAAATCTTGAACTAATACTTGTATTAAATGTGTGTTAAAAGCTTTTTACCACTGGTGTAAATTAGGTTATTAAATAGTACGCTACATCTACATGTAGGTAGGTATATCAAAAAGCTATTAGCTCAACTCTGTTGATGAGTTTAAAATTATTATTTAATCTTGATCCTAATTAGTATTTCATACAAAACACGCACTTTCATGTACATTACAATTACAGTATCTATTTAGCTCGCATTTTGAAAAATGTAAAAATGCATATAAAGGTTACAAATTACGAGTAAAGTTCAAGTCTGCTGCTTTTGGTATCTTTCAGATAATAATCATGCGAGATGACCTTAAATTTCACATGTCAAATGTCAAATGTCAAATGTCAATTATAATTATATTAACTTCAAATAAATAATTTCACTAGGAAAAAGTAATTTTAGGGCTTTTTGACTTAAAGATTTACTAAGGATAGACATTTTATTAATAAAATTTGTGTTTGCCTATTAGAAATTTTAGATTATGAAGACTTGAAATGGAAATTTTTGAAAAATTATTCAAAATATGAATAAAATCATATCATAAAATCATCGAGTCCTAATATTTTGAACGATCACAAGCATCAAATGCATTTTTAGTGATTTTTTTGCAATTTTTTGTAACTTTTTGAATCTTTAATGGAGCTTTCTTGAGAGTATCGACCATTTGATTTATTTTCTCTCTCATTGTTTTCATATGGATTTTAATTTTAAGATTTTAAGGTTGAAAGATTTCAAAGAATAAATAAAGCAATAAAACAGCAGTAGTTGTACCATAGTACCTAGACATAACTAGTAATAGTAATGTATATTCTGTAGCAAAGCGTTAAAATAAATGTAATATTTTTTGTTAATTGGTTCTCTCGAATATTGTCCTAATTAAGAGCAATAAAGGACAAGGCAGGAGAGAAAAAGAAAATAAATAATAATGTAATTCTAAAAGGCAAATTAACCAGTTGAGTCCTATCCTATAGCCTATATTATGTATACATATTATGTATTTTATGTTTGTCTGATGTTTGCTCAAGACTTATAAATCGAAACTAAATAAATACCTTCAAATACAGAATATACAGAACAGTATGTATGTAAATATCTAGGTAAATAAGCTTTTGAAAATTTTTGTAAATATTTTTAGCAGTTAAATTCCTTTTAAAAAATTTCGGAGCATCTAGTAGATTTTTTTTTTTTAATTTTTCAGATGTAATCTTCAATTAATCCTACTTTTACATAACTAGGGTACCCTAACGCAATTTTTGAAGTCTGTAAAATTTTGAGTAGATAATAACAATGTTCAAAAGTTTTAATTTTTCTTTGTCTATCAAAATATGTTAGACAGAACTCCTAATTCAAGATCTAATCGTACTTATATACAATTACAAGTATGCTAAAAAATGTCCCAAAAATTGTAATTTTTAATTTAGAATTTAGACAAAATGATTCTTAATTTTATTTTGGATATCTCTGATTTCCATCTTACTCTTATACTTTTTAAATATATCTAAATACTCATTATCATAACTTTAGGACCTATATAGAATGTAATATAGGGTAAGGGTACTAGTTAGTAGCCTAATGTAATTGTACTAGGTAATACAGATATACCTATTACAGCAATTATAATTATTTTATTGTATCTATTACTACTTGAGTCCTCAAATTCAAGTTACTAGTTACAAATACGATGATATATGGACAAGCGGGTTTGCTTTTTAAACATTTTCTCTATCATACTTGCTTTAATTTGTTTGGAAAAACATGTTTTGAAATTTAGTCAAATATTCATTTTTTATTTCATTCATTCATTCATGAGAATGAGGCCCCTCTCAATTCTCAAATGATCAACAAAAATCTCGAAAAAAAAACTTGAAAAAAAAATCATCGTAAATTTGTAAATGCTCATTTCTTCAAGAGGAGAATAATAAAAAGTGTAAATAATCTCTCTCAACTAGTCTTTAAAATGTTTCAAAATGTTAATATATAATGCTTAGGGAATTTAAAAAAAAAATATTTAACTTACTATCAAGTAAATGTAGTACTATCATATTTGTGAGTTTGCAAATTAAACTTGATTCGGCCTATAAAATTCATATGAAAAATTACAATTACGCATATTTTTGAATTATTTAAAAGTTAGTTTAGATGCCTATGTAGTACTACTACAGTATAGATATCTTTGAGTGCCTTTGAGCTGATTATTCTGATTAATGAGTGAAATGAAAAGTTTTATAAATGAATAAATTTGAATTTTAATTCATACTACTACTATTACTACTACTTAAGCTAAATGATATTTTGTTGGGGGAATTCATAATAAAATCATAAATCAAGTCAGACATTGGTTCATTTGGTCCATTTAGTTAGAAAAGTTGACTACTTGACCATTTTGTTGTAGTAATTGTAATAATAATAAAAATTAAGAGTATCTAAATAATCAAATAGATGCCTATCTAGATGAATAAATAATACTAGGCTTTAATCAACTCACTAGAAGTTGATTATTAAATGTGCGAGCAAAGCATTGAAATGTTATTTTTTATCAAATAAAAAATTTCGCGGTTCCGGTGGACCCTTAAAGGGTCCGCAGCAAGGGGTGGGGCCACCTGGGTTTTTTGTCGAATGGCACATCCCTACCCTATGGGGGTCCTTCATGCCAAGTTTGGTAAAGATCGGTCCAGTAGTTCTTGAGTTATCCTCTGGACGGACAGACAGACAGACAAACAGACGGACAAAGTGCAAGCAAAGTTGAATAGTAAGTGCTCGCTTCGCTCGCACAATGAGAACTATTTGCAAGCTTCTCATTTGCATGATTTTGATATTTTTGACCCTTTTTCAAATAAATTATTTACCTGCATTTGCAGTTATGTCACTTTTATAACTAATTGAATAGGTTTTAAAAAATGTATTTTTTTGTATTTTTTGAATACCTATTTTGCAAGAATTTAATTTTACCTCGCATGTTACAATGCTTAAATATATAGTAAGGTAGTAAGTAGAGCTTAGAGCATTTTGAATTGATGATGACTAGATGACTTTTATGAAATCTGAATGAAATAAAAATTGTATTTTAATAGACCAGTATACTTTCTTGTGATATAAAGTTGCATTTATTTTCAGCCTCGAGCTTGGATTTTTTTTGTATTCAAGCAAAAATGTAGAATAATATGACCAATAATTTTGACCAATTATAAAATTTTTGGCACTTTTACTCTTACAGATTGCATTATATATATGTACTAGAACATGTGTAAAGTTAAATAACATAGTTTTACTAAAATTATTGAATCATTGACATTTGCTTTAAAACCAAAAAATCCAAATAAAGAATGACAATAAAGTTTAGTAGAGTACATAATCCATATTTTTCGTAATTTTTAATAATTTCTATAATCGAATATTGCAATATTTAGATGTGACCTGACATCAGAATATAATTAGGGTACTGGACATTTTGTAAAATTAAAGTAATATGTATATTCTGTAGTTTTTACGAATAAAACTGATAGTAACTACAACTACATATATAGGTATACAGATGAACGATATATACTCGTATAACGATAAGTATGAAGATGAAGTATGATACAAAAATGGTAAATTTTTAAATTTCAGTGTTGATTTCTAATTTTGCTTCCGTAATTATAAACTTTGAGCTAAATTTCGTTATTTTAAATCATAGATCATTCGATATTGTTTATTGTATTGTATTTCTATATACCGTTTAATTAAGTTTTGTTTCAATCTCCTCTATACGCTAAAAAAGGCTTGAATTGAGTAAAAATTTTACAAAGTAACATGTATTACTATCCGGTATATTGTATTACAGGTTTTGATAAAAAGTTATATCAGTAGTATCAATCGTAGGTTTTTTGATATTTGATACTTTTCCTTTTGATATTGACTGAGCAAATATCAAAAATCACTATCAGATTATGCATGTCACATACATACTAGTGTAATTTTATATTTTCTTATACTATGTCTATGTATCTGTATAAGTATCTATCTACAATGCAAAGAAAGTATTTTATTTTGCTTAATCATAACATGGAATTATAAATGCTTCAAAATCCCTTTTAGGGCATTTAAAATCTACAAGAAAGATCAGTTATATGATATAACCTATATTTATTTGAACATATTTTACACAAGTATACTCTACTGCTACTCCAGTATACAGTAGAGTATACATTAGGTATTTAAAGTTTTACCTACTACGATATATAGGTATGTATTTTTACTTTTTGGCCATGGGCATGGAGAGATATGTATTTAAATAGATAATCCGATTCCTTGACAAGATTCGATGCATAAAAAAATTAATTTATACTACCTACTACTGATATACTGTAGGTTGCCTATACTTATTTTGATTGTCACTTGCTGTAACATGATATTTCCATTTAAAGTATTATTATCTTTCACATGGGCACACTTTACATCTCGAATCATCTTATTTTATTATTATTTACCCATAATTATGAGCAATTTTTATCAACCATGAAGAACATCACCAGAAGAACTTGGTCAACAATTTTTACTATATTTGTACACATAAAAATCTAAAAAAAAATGCATCGTAATGTTTATTGGAATAGAATAGAGCATCATCATTAACTTGAAATATTACTATTTGTTGTAGGCTTTTACAAAAAGGGTCCTTATGATTATTTCAATAGTCTTGTAAAAATTTATTTGATGGACCTATTCTGTAGAGAAGAGATAAGTTGTCCAAGCATAAAAAGATCATTTCAATTAGTCCATTTTATTAACCTTAAAACGAATTACTTTTTGGTTGGCGTGATATCTAATCTAATGTTGAAAGTTTGAACTTAATTTTATAAGTGAAATGCAAAATTGGAATCAAAATTTTATTTTTCAAGGTTAAATAATTCTAAATGAATAGATTTTACCCAATCAGACCCAATGTCACAAACAAGGTTAAAATGAAAAAATTGAACTTAAAGATCTAAAAAATTCATAAAATTTTGGTAAAATATGAAGTGGATCACTTGACATGAGGACCCTTTTCTCATCTTGGATCTTGGATTACATTTTTACTTATAATATTATTGTTGTATGTCAATTTTCGAATGAAAAATTAAATACTTTTTTGGAGCCAAGTGATAATGTTCATATTCATTAAATATAATATTTAAACTAAGGATAAATGTAATAACTAATAAAGTATTCTTCCTTGAAGATAATTTACCTATAAAGCGAATCATCTTTTTTGCAAATACATATACAGATTGTAGAAAGCCGACAATATTTGAGGTCTTGAAATTTAAGAAGGTTGTAGTTGTACTGTACTAGTTGTAATACATACAACAAAATTATAATTGAATCAAGTTATATAGTATCTTTAGGTAGGTATAGAATACTATGTACTAATATTGCAATTAATCCAAAATGTTAATTATTTTATTATTAGTTTCGAGTAATTTTCTACAACATTAACCACCAGCAGTGAACTATCGACCGAGAAATATCTAAAAACTAACCTTGCATATGCATTACAATCTATACATATAATTTTAATATCTTCAAGTGATGATTTTTTGAGGTCAGAGTTAATTGAATATTTTATTTTACACAGATACCTAGATATCCAAGTATTTAAGTACTAATTTGATGCTATTAGAGAAATTGAAACAAGAGAGCTCATTTTGTGGCTTTTTAGACTTTAACTCGAAAGTAATTACCAAAAATGTACAATTATTCTAAATTAAAGTTAAACGATTCAAAACCATGTTTTTTGTACAAATTTGTTGGCGACCAACCTTACTTTTCCTATTCATTTTTTTTCGATAAAATTGTACATTTAAATAAATGGGCTTTTAAAGATTATGTATTTAGGTTTCTGAAAAAAATTATAAAAATGCTAATGTACAATATAGGTACTCTAATGCTAAGTCTAAGGTACTGCGTTAGTAAAGTAAGCACTCAATAAATATAATTTGTTAGCTGTATGTGTAATGGATCTACTTTTGTAATTTAAGTTATTTTACATACATATTAAGTAGGTATAACATATAACTTGGCTTATTTCAATACAAAATGACAATGACAAATTATTGAAAAACTATGAATATCTAATCAGCCCTTTGAAAAAACTCAATCACAATTTATATATTAGAAACCAAATCATTTCCTATTAGCAAAATTGTCTTTAAAACATACCTACATAATTCTATTTAACTAATGACTCGTTTTTTAGCTAATTTTTCAAATCTAATTTACTTTGTACTTTTAAATTCTGTAGTATCTATATAGGTACAAATTTTTTTAAATGAAATTTCTATTTTTTTTAAATCTAAAGAAGTAATGCACTTACATTATAATATCGATATCCTATCTATGTAAACTGTTACTTGCTTGCTATTTACATAAAAAAAACTCATAATTTTTTCAATTTTTGCTAAAAAATATCATTGCAAGTTATGATTTTGAGTGTGCATTTTTAAATAAAAGATATGTCATCGATTGATTGAAAATGATAGAAAATTTTACTAGATAATACAAGTCCATACTTACATATGTATATTTTTTTTAGTTTCTTGACAATTTAAGCAATGATCAAATTTATTGAGTTATTTTGATGTTATAAAGTATTACAAGTAAGTATCTTTTCTTTTTACTTTTGTTGAAATGTAACAAATAGGGATATTTTTGCATAAATCTTTAAGATTAGTATTTGTACATATGAACACTCAAGACACAAGATCAACTCAGGTGTTCAATTCCTTTGTTTTAGGTATTCAATTTATGATAAGTAAATGAAATAAATAGTTAAATATTCATTCGGAATTCTATTAAAGTAAAGGTATTTGGTAGATATCACAGCAAAAAGTTGAAATTTTTAATCAATTTTGTCCTTTTAAAGAAATCCGTATAATAAATTTAATCTTTAAATGAAATTTCTACTTTTCAAAGGCAACTCATCTTCACTACTAGTGTAGTAATACAATATTTTTGCAAAAAAAGATCGTTTAAGCCATCAAACAAGTTTGCGTCCTATGTTGTTAAATCTGTTTTAAATTTTTTAAAATGATAGATACTAGTAGAAAAAAAGCCTAATACATATTTGATTTTAAGGTAGGTACTTAAATGTAGGATCTCTGGTTTAATTGATAGTAATAGTACCTAACCTAGGTACTTTAACTTTAACTATTATAAAAAACTCAATTTTTTTGTAAAATTCTTAATACCAGTATGCCAGATATATCTGATAGAATAGCTCGATTTCTGCATTTTTTATTATTAAAAAGAATGCCAAAAATGCGAGCTAGGGCATATCACAATCACATACGAGTACGTACGTCTGTCAATATTGATAAGTGGTCGAGGAAAACTTTGTTGGGCATAACTTGCTTAATTCAAAATTGTAAACTTGAAAAATTTGTTTATTTGAAGTGACTAGTAACAAGGTAAAATCCATTTGTCTTATTTTAAAAATACATATTATTATTATGATATGATCTGTGGTCCTGTGGATAGAATGCCTAAAAATTATAACGTTAATTTATGTGTAAAAATCATCAAGTATGAAGAATTATCATTGTAGGTTAGGTACCTACCTACTACATAGTATTTGAAAAACTGACCAAGAAATATAAATTTTGTCAGTCAGTGATCAGGAAATCCAAGTCAAAAATTCTTTAAAATCACAAATCAAGATCGAAATTATAATAATTTATCATCTATCTTTCAGACTAATCTTTATACAGATATACAGGTATATTTTAATCTGATCAATGTGATTAAAATGCTTAAAAAAATTTCTGGTTTTTGATTGATTTGTCTAATCATCGTGTCTTACATTTTCTCATCCTTGTTCAAAATTCAAATCAT
This sequence comes from Nanhermannia cf. coronata Gr-Ori-00579, assembly GCA_034699045.1. NCBI lineage: Eukaryota > Metazoa > Arthropoda > Arachnida > Sarcoptiformes > Nanhermanniidae > Nanhermannia > Nanhermannia cf. coronata Gr-Ori-00579. The sequence goes on along the minus strand of JAQIXA010001365.1, from coordinate 1,327 downwards.
TAGCCTAGGCTTTGAGAAATTTTGAATGCATAATCTTAACTAAAGAAGTTACAAGTAATTATTCTATTAAAATTATTGAGGATAAATAATTCATTATTTGCTCTTGGTTTTAAATAAAATGATGACTTTGAAATGAGGATGTTGTCTTCAAATTCAAATTGATTTTATATGAGCTTTAGGCAAAAACAAAAGTAAGACATTGATTTGAAGATTTGAAGGTTTCCTATTCCTTATTCCTATTTACCTATATTTACTGTTGCTGCATTGATTAGCCTTATTTATAATCTAAATTTAATTAAAATCACATTTTACAAATATCATTAATATTTATATCTATCTCATCAATACAGGGCACTTTTTTTAAGTTGACAGGATTCAATAGATATAGGTAGTCATTACAGTTACAGATACAGATATATTATATGTATGTATACAGTAGATAGGGTATTTTTATTAAAATATAAAAAATCAAAAAAAAATCTAGGAATCTAAAAACCTTATCTTGTAAATGAATGACCTATTCATTAATTAGCTCTGAAAAGCTAGATTTTGACTCAATTTGAGCATCTTTTGATAATTGAGAGCAAAACTTGGTTTTGAGTGCTTAACTTAAACTATTATCTACTATTATTAACCTACCTTCTCGTTTGAGTTTTTGAATTTTGTTTGATCTCAATTTGCCCACAAATTTTCTCGTATATAAACTTCAAACATTCTATGAATGAGAGAATAGGTAAGTTAATATTTAGTTACCTAGTTAAGATTAATTATTACCACTATTCAGTGTTGAAGCTTTAGTCAAGATTATCATGGAATTCGAATCTTACTATAATTAAAAGTAGGCGGGTATCGAAAACAAGGACTTTCGGTTTATCTTGTCATTAAAAGGTATAAAAAACATTTAATTTGTAAACTTTTGGATTATGGGAACCTATCCCACTATACTCAAGGTCTCCATGTATCTCATTCATATATCGTCATTTAAATATACTTTGTACATATTTACATTTACATACCTACCATACTTAATATGACTATGGGCCATGCAATGCAATGGTCTATTTTTTGAAAGATCTAATTTTGAGATTTTTGAGATTTTTTGGCAGCGTCTCTATAGCTCTAAAGTAAAATATACCTAAAGTAAAATCTAAACTTGGCCTTCAGCCTGGGCTTTTTTGAATCGCAATAGCAAAAGCCGAAGCCGAAGCGAAGCAGAAGCAGCAGATTTATTTTTATAATTTTTCAACTAGCATTAAGCCCAGCTTCGCAAGGGCATTTTGAGCGGAAAATTCAAATTTTTGAAAAGAAAATTTATTTTTTAACAAAT
>JAQIXA010001364.1:0-25557 GCA_034699045.1 Nanhermannia cf. coronata Gr-Ori-00579 | reverse complement strand
GCTTTAGATAACATTAGTAAATAGTCTAGGACTATGTCATTTAAAATTTAAAAAAAGATAATTTAGATTAGTACGAGAGTTTTAAAGGCTAAAGCTCAAGATTTACTCAAAAATTCCACTTAAGGTAGTACATATAGGTATACGGTATACTCTTAAGGATATTACTTACTTATGATTACATTTTGAGATAAAAACATTTTTTTAAAGTAAACAAGTTCAATAATAATCTCTGGAAATATTTGGGTTTGTACGAGTAATCCAAAATCCAAGTCTTATATTATTTTTAAAAGTTATAAAATATTTGGACTTTTCTGATTCTGATGGGCTTTCGGCCCATTTTAAAGGAATTTCTTATAAAAATTTGAATCTAAATAACCTTTTTTTGTTTATTTTCTTAAATGAGAATTTTTTGAAAAAAAGAGCTATTTTATAGTATAAATATTTACATATTCTTTGTACATACACCTGGCATGAGACTTTTCCTCATTCATCAATATTTATCTTATCTTGGATATATTGAAATCTACATTTAAACTCAGATTTGAACTCTTGTTCAAATTGAGCTTTTTCTATAAATCGAGACACATAAATCTATCAAAATTTTGACCATTTTTCTAGAATTTTTTTTAGGCTTCTATTCTAAAGAAGCATTCATTGCACTCGAATTGTCCAAAATCTATAGAATTATCCATAAGGCCCCTTAACTTGAAGTAAATAGATATAGGTAGGTAGGTAACAAAGAAATAATTAAAATAAATCACCATAAGTTTATTTATGATTTCATTGAAATTAAAACAGATATCAGATTACAAATAATATCTAAAAAAGATAAGATAATCGCTGTATTGTTTACTTGAAATACTCAGAAATCATCAGAGAATATTAATAAAGCAAACCATATGTCATAAAAGGTCTTTTTTTTGCTAACCTTTAGCCTTTGGCTTTATACCCAAGTATCTACATACATTAGTCCCTGCTTATGAATTAAAAAGGGCAAGGAAATAAATGCCAAATTAGATAAACTTGTCCATAAAATCAAAGTCTATACAGACAAGACTTGATAAAAAAAAACAAAGAAAATATTTCTGAATTGGCTCGTAAATGTACTATGTACTTAGGTACTTTTACTAGTACTAGTATTAGTATTAGGTACCTGAAACTCAAACTACCTTTGATAGTGATAGTGATGATAATGTAAATGGTAAATGACTATGCTTCAGGTATCTCTGGATTCTCAGGTACTTACAAGAATGAAAATGAGAGGTAGTAGGTTAGGTTTCAGGTATTTTTTTTCAAATATTGAAGGTTATACTACCTACTACTATGACTAGAGAATAGTAGGTAGGTACCTTTAGTTTTGAATTTTGGATAAGAACGGACTTTTGATGTTATATACCTTAGGTATGGTATATGTAAGTACTTATAACTTATGCAATAGAACAATCCTTAGCATAGGTGTACCATGGATTTAATGATTTTTCCTATCATTCAATTCTGTACTAGCTCACGGAATCTAATTCTATGAATAGTAGTAGTAAAAATCCATAATATAAACCCCCTAGCATGGAGAAATACTATGGATAAATATACAACTTGAAACTCGACTCACGCACGCACATTTCCCTAGCTGAAATTCTCGAATTTAGATATAAGGCTATCCTGGATAAGGAAAACCAAGCCATGGTACATTTATATCAGAATGTACAAAATTTTATGAAATAAATGCACATGGGCTAGGTTCTGTTTCATTCTAACTAAACTACTATACAGTATAAGCTATTTAAAAGTTGAATTTCGACTAGAACTCAGATATAAACAGGGAAATTTCTTTATAAAGTACCTATATAAGTACCTCGAATCTTTAGAACAGTATTTTTCCTCATATATATAACCTACCTTATCTATAGTAAATAGTGACTACGTGCTCTACCCAAATAATTTCCTTCGAAATATTTGAAATCCTAAAGAGCAGAAGCTATACAATCCTAATACTAATACTATTCTCATATACCTACTTCTACCAGAAGCAGAACCTATGGTATAAAGATCAGAAATATTTTTAAGGTAGTTGGATTTCTACAGTTGATTCATAACTATATACCAGAAAAAAATATCAAGTGTTTTGCAGTAATAAATTATCATAGTAGTACAGTACTATACTATAGAGTAAGTTGATCTTGAAATCTTGAATCTTGAAATTGTACTGTGACTGCATATAATAATATAAGCTCAATTGCATATTAATTACACACACTAATTTTTTTTGAATACTTCTGGGTATACCAAATTTGTCAGGTACCTTACAGATACAAGTTTCAGTATATGTCCTTCAAAGACTCAGAATCAGTAGTAGTAGCTTAATGCATAATAATAATTTGTAATTTTTTAATCAGTTCAAATATCTATCTGTATCTGTATCTGTAGTTTAGTTTGAAACCTTGATTGACTCTTCTGGTTTATACCTACCTACTTATCTTTATAGTGACTAGAATACTTGAAAATAATTGAAAAAGTTCTAATTTAAGTGTAAGTGTTTGATAAAGTGTTATCTAACTATACAGTAATGATTTCGATTTGGTATGATTTTATGTAATTGACAAAATTTATTGATAAAACAACCGTACTATAGATAATCGTAAATAATCATATTTTTAGGTACTCTGGACCTTTCATTAAAAGTTCAAGATAAAGTATAATCTTATCGTGGTTTTGGATTTTTATCATAAAATTATGACTCGACTCAAGTAGTAAGGTACTGTATGAAATGATACTGATAAAATATTGAATTAAATCGAGAGTATCAGTAATTGATTATTAGTAATTTGTGAACTAGTTAATTTAATTATACAATTATTTGAGTAATAACATATAGTACAGTAGTATAAATAAGGAAATTGTATTGTTTTGATTTTTTGGCTCGATACTTGTGTGTATTTTGATAGGTACTATTCTTTCTGTTGTGTTTATAAGTTTATAATTGAGATTCTAAATCAAATTATTTATTACTTTGTGGAGCTGGTCATTTTATATGCTAAACTCCTACTCTGTGTTTGATTCTTACATAAGTAAAATCCAAAGTTGATATCGAAAATTAAAGTTCAAGTGAGATAAATTCAGTTAAAAATTATCACTTTGAGAGATTTTTTAATGGTCTCATTTGGATTTGGATTTAATAAAAGTGCACGGATAAGCTAAAAAGGACTACAAGTTCCAGTATCATCGATTTTGTCCAGAATCCAGCTGAAATTAAAGATAAATTTTAATTTCCTCAAAAAAAATAAAAATTGGAAAGAAAGCTAGGCTGAGACTGAGCCTGGCTCTCGAGGGATAATTTATTCATCATTGATCTACTAAATTTTAATAAAAAAGCCAAAATGTCTATGGCTAAACGACAGCACTGGTAAGTACCTACATTTTAATAAAGTATGAACTTTTAAATTAACTTTATTTATGAAATTTGTGATTTTTTTGCAGCTATTTGTGCGATTTACCAAGGTATGACAATTGACAATAGTTTAATTATTATAAAGGATCCCATTAATTAATTTTTTTGTTTTTTTAGAATGCCATGGGCAATGCTACATGACTTTACTGAGGCTGTATGCCGAGGTTGTGTTAATTATGAAGGTGCAGATCGAATTGAAGCAGTTTTAGAGACAGCCAGAAATATGAAGGTAAATTAACTCTTTGACCAAAATATCTAATTTTGTATAAATTTTTATATCAAAATCTGATATTTTAAGATTAGTCTCAATTTTTAGAATACTTTTGGAAAACTTTGATCAATTATTGATATTCTCGAATAGATCAATTTATTGATCAAGAGATTAATAAGATTCTTTAATTGATTTAATTGATTGAATTTTTTTTATAAAATGAACTGATAATCTGGCACCTAAGGTTAAAATGCGACTTTTTGACCAAGAATCTGATTTATTGGAGTTAAAGTGTCTACTCGTATCTAAATCTAAATCAAATTTTTCAAATGCAAAGACATTTCTAATCAATAAATTGACCATACTATAAGGTAATATTGAATAAAATCCCAAAAGTTTCAAGACTAATCTCAGGAAATGGGACTTTAACAATCCAAAAAAGTTATTACGGATAAAAAGCAAAAATTGCGAGATCAAAAATCGAAAAGTGTATAAAATTGACTTTTATTAAAAATTTAAATTCACTAATCTTAATGTTATACACAAGAATATGTTCAGTAATTTGGTTTTCAAATCATTCTCAGATTATAATCTTTTGTGATATTGTACATTTTGTTCTAAAAAAATATTGACAAAAATATAAAAAGACTAATTTTTTGGCAATTTTGAATTTTAGAGAGCTCATCATGCTGCTTTCCCCGAAACTGCTTCCTCTCCATCACCTAGAAATCCTCAAAAAAATGGAATATTTCATTTACCACCACCTCATCATCCACCACCTGGACATCATCGACTTCATCCTGGAGCCAATATAGTTTCCAATAACATTCCACAAACTTCCTCTGGTCCTACTGGACACATTACAACTACATCAAGTAAGCAAAATTCAATCAAAATTCTAAAAAAAAATTCAAAAGCATGATTTTATAAAATTTATTATGTCTCGATTTTAACTATAAAAAACTCTTGCTTACGATTACACTATACTAGTAGTCTATGCTTGTCATTTTGTCATACACTTGAGATAAATTAAATAACTTACAACATAAAAATTACGATAAGGAAATGATACTAATATTAGTAATAATAGTTTAACTTTTTAAATGAAGATTCAAAGTTTCATTTCATTTATCTTGCCTGTATTTTTCTACGAAATATAATATATATAAGTACAGTCTGAATCTCTCTATATAAAGTTTTAAAATATCTCCACAAAACATTTTTTTTACATGATTGACATGACCAGTCAGATAGATCCAGTTATTATATGTAATTTGTATGTACAATGTTTTATTTATACCTACTTATTGAACTTAAATACTTAAATAGATACTTACTTAACAAGTGGGTTGAACTATGATAATTTGACTATGATTAAAATAAATCTTCAGACACTTCTCATCTCATATTTAGCCATAAGTACTATAGTACCCTACTAGTATTTGTAGTAGTGGTTAACATTAATATTCATATAAACAAAATATAAAAACACAAACTGGAAATTACTTATTCATTTTTAACCTTATCTTGAATCACTCACACTCTTCATGGACATTTATTTAAATTTGTCTTAAGTACATTTAAGTACGAATATTTCAAGACAAAATTCAGTTGAAAGCTCGGCCTGATCAAAAATTTACAAAAAATAAAAAAAGTGATACAATTCAGTCTATAATTTTAGGGTGTTCTCATATTAGGCAGTCTAATCTACATTTAGAGGAAATTTCAAACCTCTAGATCACCTAATACTACTGCAAATAAGTACTTTAAAACCTTTCAATTTCAAAACCTTTAATGACAGAAATCTTAAAATTCTCTAGAAAATATGCCAAAAATTTCAGATCTGCATAATTAGAATATTATCATAATTCATAATATGCAAATATTTGTGCTAAATCTGATCTGTATTTTTTCTATATATGACTAACTATAAAAGATTCAAATCTGTCAAAAAATGCTGGAAAACTGAATAAACAGACAATTTATTGGACACTATGGCTCTTTTTTTCAATAATTTACAATGGTTTATCTCTAAAAAGATAAGCCTGTACTTTCTGCATAAGTATTACAAATTATTATTAAAATTAAATTATATGAATACTTTCCGTTTTTTGATGACAATGAGTTTCCCTTATCTCTGGCCAACCAAATGCTGGGGATAATTTGAGAGTTAAATAAAATTAAAAATGACCAAAAAGCAAAAAGTCATATCAGTATCAGTCAGTATATTTCTACTTGTAATAGTATTTGTAGGGTATACTTAACTTTATGATAACCACACATTTATCTTTTTTATCTTTAAAAATCCCCAACTTAGTAGCTCAAGTACTACTCGAGTTTTCAATTGAACTCGACGATTATCAAAAAATATAATTAGATAAACTAATCTTAATTTTACTACTCTGTAATAGATAAAGATATTGTTCAAAATTTATCAGTTTTATAAGTACCTAGATACCTAATTTTACACTTGAGTACCTTTTATTTTAGGGAAAAATTGAAATAGGATAGGTAGTGTACTACAGACTACAGTATATTATTACTGATATTTCATTAATGTTTATGAATGTTTCATAAAAATAAATAGAATTTTAAGGTACTTGTGTGTAAAAAATCCTAATCCAGATTCCAGATTTCCCAGCTGAGTCTCAGCCTGGCCAGCAGATAGTGACGATGAAAGATAATTTGACGATGTTGATGACGATGTACTAACATTTGTTGTACAATTACAATATTGATTTAATAAGCCAGCAGAGTATAAATACAAATATTGCAGTATACATAATTACCTTACTGGTAATTGTAAGCTTTAGTATACATATAAGTACATACCGATTACAGATAGTGTTCTTTTTGTGCATGTTTGGAATAAAAATCACTGAATAATAAATAAATATCTTTATTCAATAATTTTGTGTTAGAATATTGTTCAACACGAACCAAAGTATCAAAGTAGTATTAGGTAAGTATAGTTATAATTGAAAAGTAGGTACAAGACACAAAGTCCATTTCATTTATTACTCATAAACTGAAATATCAATATCTTAACTTTTTCTATATAAGAATCTGTCACGATACGATTATTCTTATCACGAAAGCTCGATATGGACAAAGTACCAAATATAATCAGAAAAATTTACGAAAAAGGGTCAATTTTAGGCTTTTAGTCCATAGTATTAAGCTTATAGGTTCAGATTACAGATATTTCCATAATGTAGGTAGTTATTGATCCTAGGTAGTGGTAGTGGTATTATTAGTGCTTTTTTTTTGAAAAAATGTCTTAATTTTGAAAAAATCTTTGAAATTTTTGAGGTAAATACTGATATATAGGGTCCTAGACCTAACAAGATGCCAATTTTGACCTAGAGCTCTGAAATTGGACCACTTTTTCACAATTATTCGAAATTTTGACCAAAATCATTATAACTGGAGCATACTAACCCTTTAAGACCAAGTATCTCAAAAACTAATCTTAAACTATGAATAGACTTTTTTTGGTTGTTTTTTTCCATGTTGATGCAGATGCAGTTTAACTATTATTTTAATCCTTTTAACTCATTTCCTTACTATTAGGTAATGCACATTTTATATATATAATGTACAATATATTCGATCGATTATAGATTATACCGATTTTGGATCGATATATACCGAGTTATATTTTGTTTACTTTTGCAAAGTATGTTAATGTACAAAGGATGCGTGATCATCTGCTATTATTCCCAGGTTAAAAGAAATAGAAAAAAGGTAGGGTCTTCATTTATTACATTAAACTTTCATGCTATTGATGATGATGATCATCATCAATGTTTTATTCAACTTTATCATTCACTACTATAGTACTTTACAAGTAAAATTGGTATACAAATACCGGCTTTATTCTCAAGGCGTGACATTGATTTAAAACATGCAAAGTACTAGTTAAAAAATATTATTCCTGTGCATGTCCAACATGAACTGCTGCTATACTACTCTCAATTTTTTTTCAATTTTTTTCCAAAGCATATAGTTTAGGGTATACTATAGTATAGGGGAAATGAGTTGCGATTGCATGCACACGAACCTCAGCCTGGAATTCTGGATTAACCTAATAGGGTTCATTAATTGCATTTGAAATTCTGGACGGGATGTTTTTTTTTGTTTTTAGAATATGTCTAGTGAGTGAAGTAGTTCAATACAATATGTTCTATTCCTACATTAAAGTTAGTTTAAGGGCTATAGTGCCCTGTCATTTTGGACTATAGATTTAATCCAAAATTTTAACAAAAATCTGAAAAACCGCTCAAAAAGATGTCATTAATTAAGTTTCGAAGTATCTTAATGACACCTTTAAGACACCTTTAATTTTGAGAGAATTTTTAAGAATTTTAAGAGTAAGTTGGTACTATCGGTAAAATAGTAAGATCGTTATTTTTTTAAATATGCAAATTAGGCGAGCTTTCATGATGATCCTGAATATTTTGCTATATTCTTATTGCTTCATATTTAATTGAGAAATAGGATTGTTTAATAGAGTTGAAGGTAGTTTATCATCGGTAGTCAAACTCAATTTTCTAATTGTAATTGTAAATAGTATAGGTACAATATTGAGAAATTTTAATCTCAGGCACACGAACGATGATGAATCCATTTTTTAAAATAATTTTTTAGTCCTTTTTAAGCTTTTTTAGAATTAGAGTGCGTGTTATAGTTATATGTTGATGACATGATTTGATTACAAAGTTAATTAAATGAATTTTTTTATTGTTTTTTCCAGAGGATGGTAGTGCTCAGTTACTTTTCCCCCCTGGGATCAGAGCTGGAGCAGGACTTATGGCTGTCATACCTCAACAACAACAAGTTCATCAGCAACAACAACAACAACAGCAGCAGCAACAACAACAGCAACAATCCTCAGGGGGTCATTCAAGACCTAATTCACTTCAACCTGGAACCCCAATCACGCTCAGTTTGAAAAGACTTTCGGATGAAGAATCACCTGAACAAAATGGGACAGATTCTAAAAGGTAAAATGATACACTTTTTAAGAGTAATTCACTAATGATTTGATTCAAAATCCATTAGAAATTAAAGTGTTATTATTAGTCAAGTTTAGCTACTTTTTTGTGATTGAACTCAAGAAAATAGGTCCTATGATAATTTCAGTAATATTTTCATTTCGAATTTGTTTTCAATTTCCTGAATATTTCAGTGATTTCACAATCACAGATCATTTAAGAGCATTTTTTTCAAAAACAAATAGAGGCCATAAGTTTCAAAACTAAGGACAGCCAAAAGTCAAAAGACCCTATAATATAACATAACTAACCTTAAGTTTTTTCTGAGAACTGAGAATTATAATGATAATCAATAAAAATATAGCATAGCTTTTTCCTCATTTGTGTGTGTAATCAATTCTGTTTCATTCTCAAAACTTGATTTTTTATTGAATTATAATCCTTTTTTGATTTAGACGCAGTAGCTCTACTTATATTATAAATTTATGACTACTTATATGATCGTATAGCTGGACGATAAGTACTTAATTTTTTAATTTTATTACCTCATAAACATAAAGCCATTCTTATGATCTTGTACTAATCGTATATGCCACGACTATAGTACTATTTTACAAGGCCTGAGAAATTATAATTTCTCAAAATTGATCAATTATTCGAGAAATAATCTTAAGTAGGTAGGTAGGTAAGGTGCTCGAGCAAGTTTTTAATTGATCTAGGATTAGGATTATGTTTCAGAATAATTTTATGATTATTGCGTGAGAAATTTATGGTTACTATTTCGATTTACAGGGTTGCACTCGAGAGTAGTGGAGAGGGTGGTGATCGAAGACCTACTTTATCACGAGGTGATAGCCTGCCAGCTGGAGTTGAACCTGCTGCTGGTGTTGGTGGCAAGGATAAACCTATTAGGACAGCTTCTTTTGACACTTCCACACTTTATGCGAAGCAAGGAAGTATCACTACGACCAATGGTAAGTGCCATATAAAATGCCTTAAGGCACCCTTTATTTAAAGTGAAATACAACACCAGTAAAATACTCTTATTTTTAAATTTTAGTAAGTCGAAGACCATCAGGATCATCATCAAGACATGGAAATACAACACCAAATTCAACAGAAGGTGGTGAAGGAGCTAATGGTTTAAAATGTACACTTTGTCAAGAAAGATTAGAGGTAAAGACCTACAATTAAATCCTATAAATTCGTGCTAAAAATGTATATTTCTCATTTTTTCCAGGACACCCACTTTGTTCAATGTCCATCAGTACCAAATCACAAATTCTGTTTCCCCTGTAGTAAGAACTCGATCAAGAGACAAGGTGCTGGAACTGAAGTGTACTGTCCAAGTGGTGAAAAGTGCCCTCTGGCCGGCTCCTCTGTTCCTTGGGCTTTCATGTCCAATGAAATTGCCACAATTTTGGGCGAAGAAGTGACGACTAATAAAGTGAAGAAAGAACGAGAAGCTTAAATACCTACAGAAATAAATAAACTAAAATAATCTAACTTTTATTAATCTATAAAATTGTAATAGTAGTTTAGCTTAATTAATAAGGTTTTTTGTCTCTCTTTTAAAACCAGGATAAAGAGTTCCAGAATCGAATCGATAAAGGATTTGAATGAATGTTATTTTAAAATGCATTTTTAAAATTTGGCAGAATATTGACAGAAAGAAAGAATTCGAAAAGATAATGGCAAAGCGTTCATTAGAAATAATTATAAAATGTTACCCATTTTACCAGGCAATATAACTTTTCAAACTCTATAATAATTGGTCATCCATTTCTAATTTCCAAGTAGTATGGTAGGTACATACATAAATACCTATTCTATATGAGTTATAGGCTAATATGAGGCATTTAAATTTAGTTTAAATGGGGTTTCAAAGTACAAAATGTCTTGAGAACTTGAGGTTAATTAATCAAAAAATCAATAATGGTCTCCTATTTCTTTAAATTATACTTGTAGCTTTCTCTTAACTTTTGAAAATTAAGTCAGGCCAGGTCAGATTGCATTTATTTTATTTTTAAAAAACCAATTAAACCATATCCATATAGGTACCCTACATATTTATAGGGAAAGTGCCATCAAAAATATCATTATAAAGAACCTTAAATAACCAACCATAAAATGCTTTAGAATGGGCTTTAGATTTTTGATTATTTTACAAATTACTACAAGTACATAGTAAATACAGAGATATATTTTATTTACAGATTCATAACCTTATGTTAGTACCTACATTATGTATTTTATAAACTTTTAGAAATGATTAAGGGATAGTTATATAAAGGATAATTAAACAAGTGCATTTTTCACAAAATAATGAATAATAAAAGCAACTAGTCATTAATAAAGCTAGACTTGTAAAAATAGGTAAGGTATATACATAAATATTTTCATGATTGAATTCTGGTTTTGCTGAAGACTAATTTTACATAAAAAATGTGACAAAATATGGATGAAATACCAGACTTAGGATAAGTACCTATAGGTCATAGGTAGGTTAGAAAAGCTCATCTTATTATTAAATTTCATAAAATTAGTTTTTAGACTAGAGTATCTTTAGATTTAATCGAGTTTTTTTTGTTCAATCCTTCAAATATTTCACTTGTTTCAATAATATATAAGTATTTTAAATACATAATTTGATATTATAACTTGACTTTAATTTAGTTTGTAAGGTAGACTTGATACCTACTTGTGTATAGAAATTATTGTAAATTTTTTTTTGCTTTACCTAAAACCTAATTATAACTACAAAGTAATACAAGGTATGATAATATGTTAATTGTAATAAATATGGTTTGGACTATTATTGTATGTGCTTGAAAAATCCATTTTTTTTTGGATTTTAATAATTGTACTATCAAATACCTAATTAAAGTAATAAAATATTTGTACAAAAATTAAAATTTTGATCGTATTTCTAGATACATTTATTAACTAATCTAAGATATGGCATTTGTGTGGTCATTCCTATACGAAAAAGTCAATTTCTCTCTAAAAATTTGCAAAAATTTTGCTAAAAATTTACTAATCCTAAGTGTATTACATTACACCTACTTCTGTAGGTTTAAATTCCCAATTCCCTATCAGTTGGTAAATGTAGCAGGTACTCTACTCAAATTTTCAAAAAGCTTACAAAAACTTGACGACTTTTTGCAGTATAATCGACCTTCAGTTAACACTTCAGACTTCAGTCGCTAAAAATATGGTTTTTTTCGAAATTTTTTGACATTATTTTGCATATTTTTACTTTCCAGCAGAAATTTTGAATATTACAGTATATATCACTAGTCGAGATTTTGAGAAATAATATTGATAGGTATATGTATGAATGCAAATATCAAAAAAAAAATGTAAATTTTTTCAAAAATTCAAAAGGTTTCTATCAATTTAAAGCAGTATTCTGTATATTATAACCAATTCTATTCAAATGTATCCGTAATCCATATAACTACTAATACGAGTAGGTATATGCATTAGATTACAGAATAGATGTACAATTTATCAATTTTCTAGAGGTTTTGAAAATATTTTGGGGATTTTTCGAGGTTTTTGTCTTTTTAGAGCTTTTTTTGAGAGTTTAATAAGAAATCTCTAATATTATTTGAAGGTTATTTTTTGGAGATTTTTAAAGATTTGGAACTTTCTAAAGGTTTTTTTTGGAGATTTGGTTTTCAAATTTGGTTTGGTTTCGTTTTTACGATATTTTCAAAATACTTTATATTTCAAGTGTTTTGAACTTTTTTGAGCTTTTTTGAGCAATTTCCTTGGGATTAATCGAATAAAATGTATAAAGTCAAAAGTTAAAATAATACGATGTGTTTAATTTGAATCATTTTTTGTTTTGATTGTTTAGGATTATGATTCAAGTGATCTTTTGCTGTCTAAAATACTAGAAGTCTGGTCTGAAGTCTGGATCCTACTACATAGTACATGTACGAGAAGATTGAGATTGCCAGCTGAATTTCGAATTTTTCTTCAGGATATACTACTGCTCGTAATATAGGAAAATGTCTTTAATGCATACCAATACATTTCTTCGAAGCTCACTCGTCTCAGACCCATTCTCTTTCGGTGGAGATCTGGATATTGAAGATCTACTCAGAATACAGAATCAGTTTCCAACACTTTTTGAATCACAAAATCCAGCAGATCCAGCACACCAACATCATCGAACAAACGAAAAAATCAGTAAAACTCCAACCAAGAAAAAGTTTGGTGGTAAAGAAAAACCTTCAAATAATGATTCTAAAATTCACAATGCATCTGGAACAAATCTGAAAGATCAAATAAATGATGATAAAATATTGAAAAGATGTAGAGCTCAATCGACCACCGTCTCAAAAGATAAAACAATTCATCATTATGAAATGCCTGTGAAATGTACGAGGTCAAGATGTACAGAAAAAACTAGATCTCTTGAAATACATGGTAGTAAAAGTAGTTTAATTAGAAAACCTCCATCATCAAGCCAAAGTCAATTGAATAAAATTAAATCCAAGTATCGTACAAAACCACAAGATCTACCACAAAGTCCTTATAAAGAACCACTTGTCGATAATTATCTCAGATATGTCCAAAGGTTTTATAAGAAAGGTGTCAAGTCATCAAGCCCAAGTCCAAATTTACAAATTGTGGGGCAATCTACAAGTATAATGTCCATTGACCAAACTGGCCAAAGGTCAGTCTCAAACTCAAATGTTCAAAATGCTAAATCCACTGAATATGTCATGTCAAAATGCCAAGTTCCGTCAAGGTCAAGTATCAGTTTGGATCAAATGAATTTAAATTTTCGAAAAAGTCCTGATGAACTTGTCGATGAAGTTTTGGAGAAAAATGAAGCGTTAACTTCCGAGTCACAAGAAAGGTATTTAATAAAATATAATGGTCATCTTATACCTAGTATCTGTACTTTGTAGTTTGAAATTGGATCTGATTTAGCTTTGAAATACTCGATATGAGCTCTATTATACTTTTAATTGTAAAATTAAGGTCAAAATTTGTGGTTTCTGAACAGAATTATATTATAATTATAGGTATGAATAGAGTATAGAGTCATTTATAAAAATGTATATTTTGAATTTACCTATAGATTTGAACAAATTCTACTTGCAAAACTTCTTGCCTCAAAATATGATGAATATGGACAATTTGAACCCAAAAAATGTGATGGTTTAGAGAAAATTAATGAAGTTAGCGAGCCAGATTTGTCCATAATTTCAAGTTTAATTGAACCAGAATGTCAAGATACTCAAAGGCCTGCTGAAAGTGATCCAAAATGTGTCAAATACGGCGAGAAATTTGGACCGAGTCAAAATATTTTAAAGTAAGGATAAGTAACTCAAATTTCAAATATCTTATTAAAAGATCTGAAAACCCAGATTTCAGAAAATCCTCGACTTTGCAAGTAGGGTACTGATCGTATATTATATTATTAGGTATGTAGTATCATATTGAGGGTAAAGTGAGGTTTTTCAGGACTGTATCAAGTTTAAATTTATAGATTTCAGTTTTTAACTTCTAATATTTTTTTTTTGATTTTAAGGACCAATATTTTACGAGCAAGATGTGTAGCTGGTAAAGGCTTCGATGAATTCGACTTTTTCGAAGAAGTTTCAATAATTGGTGAAGAAAATGGTGAAAATGATTCTGAACCAGAACCTGGAATCTCAAAAATTGGGTCAAAAAATGCAAAAAATAATGAAAAACCTCAAATTTTTAAAGAGAAAAGACCAAATATCTCAAATAAAGTACATTTTCGAGAATTTCAAGATTACATTTCCTCATCATCAACACCCAAAAGTTCAAATTCAGATAATTCCAGTTTAGTTTTTCACAAGGACTCAATTCAAGACCAAATTGAACAAGATTATCATCTCTCAGATATCAAAAATAAGTTAAATGACCGAATCACTAAAAGTTCAGAGGGGTTGAATGAAAAAATTTTGGTCCAAATTGCAAAAAAATTGATCAAAACCGAAGTCAAGAATTATTTTAAAAGAAATTCACAAAGGTTGGAATTTGAAGGTTTTGAAGATCTTGAAAATTTTGATGATATAAAAACACCAACTGGAAGTAGTGTAAGTAAATCTAGGGGACATAAAGAAAATCTTGACCTAGATGATGATTATTTGAATGTAAAAACACCTGAATTAACACCACCAACACCATCACGAAATCGAAAGAAACCTCTGGATAAAAAAGAATCTTTATTGAAAATACCTGAGAAAACTCCATCAGTTAGAGCTAAAGATCAGCTTAGAACACCTGGACAAGATGATCCAACTGATTGTAGTGAGATTTCATCGTTCATTTTAAGTGAAGTTAAATCCATACCTGAAACTGAAAAGGATCAAGAATCAGAGGAATTAATCACCCCAAAGTTGACACCAAAATCTGAGAGGAGGTCAAAATCAAAAGGGAAATCTCTAAAGAATTTTACACAAAGTATTAATTTCATCAAAAACCCAACAAAAGGTATCATGAAAAGTGGGAAATCGTCAGAAAAAACAAATGTCCAATCAATATCACCATCACCCGAATCAAAATCTAAATCTAAGAATTGGATAAGTTTTATACCAAGTCCTGAAATTAAAGTAAATAATGAAATTGTTAAATTACCATCAACACCTTCAACACCTGGTGATGATGTCGATTGTGCCAAGTCCAATTTATCAAAGAAAAGTCCTTCAAAGTCAAAATCTAAATCAAAATCCATGAAAGTTTTCAAGAAATTATCACCACCGCCACCATCAGATGATTATAAATCTTCAAAAGCAGTTGCTGAAAAAGAAAATATACCAATAGTCGATGAAGATGAAGATGGTACTTTGAAAGAAAGCATCATTTCAGAACTTGAAGAATCTATTGTTGAAAAATTGTCATCTATCCAAGACCAAGATGACAATCAAGATGCTCAGGACCAAGATCAAGATGGGTATTCTTTATACGATCTACTCTCTGAAGGTGAATATATTGGAAATAAAATCAAAAGTCCTGGAGAAATTACACCTGGAAATGATTTCATCAATTTGTCTCTCAAGTATTTTTCAAAATCAAGTTCTTATGCTGATATTTCCACCGGGGATTCGTATTCAACCATTCGGGATGAGGATCAATTCATGGTAAATTACTAAAAATTCATAAAATAAGATACCTATAATACTTTATGCCTAAGTTAAAGTATCTGTCTTGTCTCAATTCCAGAATCGATTGTTAGGATTCTGAATCATCGATTCTTATCTTTTAAACAAAATTCTGGACTGCATTGTAGTGTCTTAATAATATATTTTTTTTTAATTTTAGAAAAAGGACTTCATAAATGCAATATCTCAAGGAGAATTCATCTAAATTATTTTGAATTTCCAAAATTATTTTCTGTTTTTTTTTAACCTTACTTTTCCTTAAAAAATCAAAATAAACTACTATATTTTTGTACAGAGATCAGTCCAGGTCCTTAAACTCCAGTATTCAGAGGGGTGTTTTCATTTCATTTATGCCTTACATTATATGCATGTACTTATATGAGCTAAGGTTCCAGAATTCAGATATTGATCTTACTTTGGTCGATTCCTCAAAAAACTCCGAATCCGGGTAACACCCGGCCATCTAACTCTCTGTATGCGGGATATTTTGAAAACATTCCTAACCACTATACTTGCATAACCACTAACAATTTACCTATATCTATACTTACTAATCTAGTACTATCACCTATAATATAGAATAATAAAAAGAAACACCCATAAAAAAGACTCCAAAATGGTTTATTCCCCATAAATTCAAAATATTTACAATAGCATTGCATTTGCACATATTTGTCTAGTCAGTTCTACTACTATTTACACAAGATTGTATATTTACTCTAGTCAAATATAGATAGTTAAAATGAATTTAATTATCATTTTTCTAACTTTCTTGGTCTTTATATCAGTAGTACTACCCTTAAGTTTCGCCCAATTGGAAACTTTTCATCAAAAAGTTTATGTGAACTCGTCTGAACTGTGTATTATCCCTATTTCACCGTCGCATTTTAATTTTGAAAAAAATCCAGGTAAAATTATTCATTTATTATTACTTAATTCTTAATAGAGGGCAAGTAAATCAAATTTATTTTTAGGGTCAGTAAATGAGATAGAGTACAGTGTGAGACTTTATCAGCATCCTGTAAGAACTTTACAATTTTCTAAACTTTTATGAATTTTGATGATTTGAAATTTTTTCTTATAGGATCTGCCAGATTGGCTCCACTATACTTATGAGAAATTTAACTCACTTGGATATTTATATGGTGTTCCACCATTAGATAAAAATTTAGTTGATATTGAATTAATTGCTTTGAATCGATATGAGGGATATTCTGTTCGAAGGATGCTCATTCATTTTGAAAGTACATTCCTAATTTATACACTAAACCCTATTAAATTCAAAATCCTAATTTTTACTTTATTAGTTCAAAGGAAAAATCCATTAGAATTCATAGTCGAGTTAAAAATTGACAATTTAAATGTCCGTGATCTATGCGGTAAGTTAATTTAGAGATATTTTGGAAAAAATTTGCGAAAAATTTAGGTCTAATATGTGCATTTTAGGTCCTCGGAGGATGCAATTACTACTGAATGTATTTGCTGAACATTTAGGTTGGAAGTTGAACAGTGGTCAGTATGTCAAGCCTGTTTATATGATTTCGGCACAAATGATTGAGGAAACGAGAGCACCTTTAAAACCGAATGAGCCTGAAGGGTAGGTTATCGAAATTTTGAAAAATTTTTGAAAAAAATTAATATATTGTGATTTTTATAGGGTTGTAATTTATCTGGTATGATATGATTATGATCATTAGTAAATAATCATTTTACAATACTTACTTGTACATATTATAGAGTTAGTTCAAGTTTACTGACCTCTAATATCTAATTACTTTTTCTAAGGCCTCTGATAAGGACTTTTCAAAGGAAATGAAAAAATTACAAACTGAGACTTCATCCTTGTGGAAATTGAGACCTTGTCCCAGAGAAATGAAAAGGTATCCATTCAAAATCCTCATTTTTCCAGAATAATCTTTCTTTTTTGTATTGTAGAACATCGGTTGAAAGACATTTTCGAAGGCACAACTTCTTAATAGACTGGTGTTCATTCAGACTTCGAACAATACCTCAATGGAGTCTAAAAGAAGAAGTTGAGAAATCTGATCAAAATCCAGCAAAAAATGATGAGGATGATGAACTTCTCCTATCTGGAGAATCTGGTGACCAAAACGAGCAAGATGATTCAGAAAATGGTCCAAAGAAAAATGATCACCAACCAGAAGAACCATTTATCTTCAAATCTGAAATTCCAGAGCGAAATTATGCCAAAGAAATTATCCTCACGACTTTATTTCCTGGATCTCTTGGTGTTGGAATCGGACTTTTAATTATAGCATTACTATGGGCTGACCGTGATGAAGACGCTCCAATGTAAGTCTTGCCCTATAAGGTGTAATTAATTGTTTAATTAAAAATCAATTGAAAAATGCAGAAACGACGATGATATGTTCTTTGAAGATGCCTTTAGTTCTCTCAGAACATTTTTCAGGTTTATTTTTTCTTTATTTCGAGTGTACCCTACTTTTTCTAACAATTGTGTTGACTAACTCGAGATTAACTTAAGAAATTAATAACTTTTATTCATGATTATTCTGAACTTTCTGTATCTGGACCTTGATAATGGCATGGTGCAAAAGATACATTATTTCCCAAAACGCAAAATGACGCAAATTTTGCGTTTCCTGAATTCTTTTCCTGAATCCTGGAATAACGATCACGATGGATCATGAATATCTTTTGCACTATGTCATTTTTCAAGATCAAAGGATACAGTTAGATTTGTTCCTTTGTTTAAAATTGGAATTTCTTTCTAGAATAAAAGAGAAAAAAGAAGGCGAGTATTTCAATTACCAGACCCAAGAATCAGAGCCAGGAACCATCATTTTAACTCAAGATTGTAAAAATCCTAGAAAATTAGACGAAGAGTTTGTACAACGAGAACCAAAGCCACCTTCATATGAAGAAAACCATCCAAAGTACTTAAATAACACTTGTCCAAAAATTAACTTTTTAACTATCTTTTTTACACATATTTATAGTACAACACCAGCTCTAATTTACGCAGTCTAATAAAACGAAGTTACCCAAAAAAAGCCAAAATCAAGTCATCAAATATCTTAAAATAATATCATTAGAATCAATAGAAAAGTACAAGTACGCATCCAATTCTTGTTTTCCATATCATTACAACAAACTTGTATATAATTTGTAAATAATCATAATAATGTGGTAATGCTAAAGTTAATTAATCGTAAATTTTAATCATTTGGATTTGGTGGTGCCTTTAGGTTTCTCTTTGTAATTGTAAAGTAAAAATACCTTAATTTTATAATAGAATAGAATCACAACTTTCTCAAGTACAAATTGCACATTTAGGTAGTGATTTAACTGGCATTTACAGTTGAGCACAGTACAATTGACAATTATGTAAATAATTAGATAAATAAAGTAAATCACAATCACAAACAATATGTCGAAAGTCGGAAAAATCCGATCCGATTGTCGGGTCATAAAATCTTAAAATCTAAATTTCTAAATAGAGGCAAAGGCCTTGCATGAGATTCCCTAAAAAAGTGCCCTTATAAAGAGAAGAGTATGTACCTTATAAAGAGACGGTGTAACGCTCTATAGAGAGATTTGCCTTTATAAACGAATAGTATCTTATAATGAGGTCACATTTTGCTAATTTTTTGTCAGAGATCGATTTACCCCAAATTATTTTTAGATTTCAAAAACCCATTTTAGTGTGTAAATGAAGGCATGATTTATTTTCTTGTAAAACATGCTTTTACAATTTTTCACATTGCATTTTTTTCAATTCAATTTTCAACTTCAATCTGACCGGACGGGCACATTTTTTTCTGGACACTGGAAATAATTAAATTTTAATTGCAATTACAATTAACTTTTTTGTCACTTTTCGTCACCCTCAAGGATCGTCAACATGAGCTCTTCAGAATGCTACAAATGTCATAAGATCGGCCGTAAGTTTTTCATAATTATTATTGCTTTTTCCTTTTAGATTTTTACCTCGCCTCGCTCGCTCTGATAACCAGATTTCGGTCTTTTTACTAAATATATTTTAGTATCGAGGGCGGAATGTGGTTTATCAGAACTGAGCTCCTTATAATTGATCGTATTATGTATTTACACTTACATGTTTTTTATGTTTTCTGATTTTTACAGATTTCGCCCGTGAATGTAACGAGGAAGGTGGTGGTGATTTTGGTGGAGGTCGTCGAGGAGGTGGTGGTGGTGGAAGATCATGTAAGCACATACATACATACTTGTCATATATTTTATATTAAATTAAATTAAATGTTATTTAAATCTTGTACTTTTCTTTTAAGATGGTGGTGGTGGTCGTGACCGAGATGGGGGCGGCTATAGAAATAATGATAGAGGATATGGTGGTGGTCGTGATCGTGGATATAACGATCGAAACTCGAGAGGTTTTCAATAATTCTATTTTTTTTATATAAAATACAATATTTATGTGTATTATGTACTTTATATGTGTGTAGTTTGATGAGAGTTATGATGTGTTAATAATCTTTAATTTTTTTATATTATAAATTCGTTCGTGGGTGTATATTTTTATTAGGAACCTCTACATAAGTATTTCTCTCCATCAATCCGATCCAAAAAATCTCTTCACCGATGCCAATCAATTTTCCTTGGCCGTTCTCAATTATCGAACTATATAATCTGCAGCAAAATAAGGGTTTATCCTCCCTGGTCCCTGACCACTCTCCGACTCTCCACACACTGACCATATGAAATAGGAAAATCTCAAAAGTATTTTATTGTTGATTTTATTGCTGATTTTTCAGAGTATGTCCAAGCTCCTCCAAATGTAAAAACAAAAAGGTAAAGTCACATTGCATATCTTTTGGATTCCTTTTTTTATTTTTGATATATTATTCAAAAAAGAGAATCTTATTATAAGTTTACACTTATATCGGCTACTTATATAAGTAATTTTTATTTTGAGTTTTTTTTGATTACTTTATTGTTGTTGGAAATTTGTTGACTTTGGAATGTTTAGAGAGAGAGAGGAAAGTTGGAAAGAGATGAGATGATGGAAGAGGAGTGGGGATGATTGAGAGAAAGAGGAAGATGAGATTTTTTATTTATAAATACTAGCTATAATTTTATTTGTGCGAGATTTTTTTCTTATTCTTATTACAGTTTGTTAATGTATCTTGTTCTTCTATTTGTTTATTGTAGATAAATGCTACCGTTGTAATCGGTTTGGACATTACTCCAGGTAATTATTAAAAATTAAACATTGCAATGTCACTTAGGATTTTCAAAATTTTTGATAGATACTATACTGTTTTATTTTATACTATGATTTTTTTCTTTTTTCAGAGACTGTACTGAGGAGGATAGATGCTATAATTGCGATCAAACCGGTTAGTTTTTACATAATTTAGACATTCTCTCTGCTGAGCATTTACGAATACTATAAAAAACTAGAAATATAAATTGGAAATTATTGGCCCTGGATTATTTATTCAATAGATACACTATCAACTCTGGTGCAGTTTTAATCTGATTGATTTTTTTCCTTTTAGGTCATTTGGCTAGGGATTGCAAAAATTCAAAAGCTGAACCATCTTGGTATGTTAAAATTATTAAATCCATTTTAATTTTGAGACTTCATTAATTTTTTTCATATTTAGTTATAATTGTCAAAAACCTGGACATATCGCCCGAGATTGCAAGGAAGAAAGAAAAGATAATCGTGACCGGGTAAATAAATATTTTCCTAGTCAAAAACTTTATTCTATCTCTTGATTACCGATTAAATGAGCACATTCAAATATGTATTTTTTGTATTTTACAGGCTTGCTACAGATGCGGAGAAAATGGACATCTTGGTATTTAAAAAATAATCCATATTGCCAGGACTATTCTGGGACTATTATTCATATGTTATATTGTTTTATAGCCCGGGACTGCACTGAAGAAGACAAACGACCTGACAGGCGTTCACAACGCAATAATGATCGTGGAGACGAGAAAGAAACTAATAATGATGAAGAAGCGTCCGACGAAGAAGCTGTTGAAGCCGAAAAAGAATGATCAAGTTTATAAAATACTAAATCATCCATCAAAAAGGCAAGCTTGGATTAAAAGAACCGGACTAATAATCTTTGAATAAAAAAAACATTCACTTCATATTTTTTTCATTCTATAATATTATGTAATTGTAAATAGGTACATATAATTAAAATTATAATAATATTATCGTATTACTAAACCTATATACGTTTATATCTAATGTACTTACACTATATAACACTTGTTATTAAAATTATAAGTATAAATATTTGTTCTACATAATGTTATCAGTTAATTCTTAATTTAACTTATAAAAATCATCCACGATTATCTATTCTTTGTTTAAGTTGATATAAAAAAATAAAATCTAACATTCTTGTTTGTCTATGAAATCATAATCATCCTCAAAAAAGAGCTTTGTTTTTATGCATCGAACTATGTACTGTACAACTTACAAATACTATTTTAATCTATAATAGGTAGGGTACTTAATTATCTAACTGTGGGCACATAATGCTTTTTACATTTTACATAATAGATTAATATCATGCAATAACTAATACTGATTAGGAATTTAGAGGATTTTATTGATGATTACCACTATTACCAGAGCCAGGACAAAAAAATGCAGTTAAAAATCAAATTCTAAAATGATAACTTTTGTGTAAAATCAAAAAAAATTAATAGACAAAATATAGAAAATAGATTTTATTTTTTATTGCCATTTTTGATCAATCAAAATATCCAAAATAATTTAGCCAAAATCGCCATTTTTGAAACTATATTAGGTATTAAAATTAACACTTTTTAAAAAAAAACGAAAAAAACTAAAACTATCATGAAAAGGCCTTTTTTCGAAAAATAGCCAAAAAGGAAAAGGCAGAAAAAAGAGCGTTTCATTAACCTTAATTTAACCTAAAACGGATATATCCTAAGTATTAAGTATCATCCGACTAACTTAAGTGCCTCATAAACTGCCTTTCCGGGCTCTGATGATTACTGATTAGTAGATTAGATAAATCTTGAGCATACCTAAACAAAGTATATATAGGTATGCAATTAACCTATATAGGTATGAATTTCAAGAGCTTTTGATTGTTCTTAATCGCAAATCAATGTATAAAATGTCAACTGGACATGCTAATTTAATGTAATAAGTTAATAATACGAAAAGTTTTGAAAAACTTTAATGAAACAAAAGATCAATAGGTAGGTACTTAATTTTATTGGTTTTTAGATTATCAATAAAATCACTTGACTTTCACCGCACATGCTTTCACCTTGCTACCTTCAAATCAAACTGTCTATATTTTGTCTGATTTCGATTTTGACTTTATTTTTTTTACTAAAAGGTCAAATAGGTCATTAATTACTAGTAACTAGTAACTAGTAATTACATAATAGTTCGACGTTAATTACGTGCTGACCTCAATTAAGTTATTCTGTCCATAGTCCATACCATAAAAGCCTGTCATCATATAATCATGTTGGACATTAAAAATAGATATTTTTAATCTTTTTAGGTGTGGTTTGTCTTATATTACAATGTTGTTAAGTTGAGTCATTTAATTTGACACTGTAATTGTGACTGCTGGACTATTGACTATGTATAGTGACATATCATCGATCGTTAATCTTAATGTTGGTGGAACTAGGTGAGGATTACATTAATTGAAATTAGTTTTCTTCAGGATTTATAATTTTTTTTAAACTTTTTTTAAAGGTTTTCAACATCATGGCAAACATTGACAATTATACCAGATTCATTTTTTACAGCTCTTTTAAGTGGAAGGTAAGATAACTAGACATAAATTATAAATTTCAGTGGCCTTTAATTTATGACCATTTTTTAATTTTTTAAACTAGGATTTCGTCACAAAAAGATTCTGAAGGTGCATATTTCATTGGTAAGTACTTCATACCTTCATACAGTAATTTAATTTAATTTCATTATGAAATTAAATTTTTACTGTCTTATTTTTACTGTCTTATTTTTACTGTCTTATTTTTACTGTATTATTATTACTCTTATATTTGTAGATCGAGACCCAACCTTTTTTTCAGTTATATTAAATTATCTACGGAATAGAGATGTTGACCTTAAGGTAAAGTCTATTAAAATTAAAAACCCGTAATTAAATTCTTTCAATATTTGCATACCTAAATGTATTATTTTTATTCTTTTTTCGATAGAATGTTGACATCAGATCACTTCGAAGTGAAGCTGAGTTTTATGGTATCATTCCACTTGTAAAAAGATTAGCACTTTGTGAAGGTAATTTAATTTTAGACAATTACCTACAATTGGAAGCATTTATAATTTAACTGATAAAATTTATAATAAATATTCTATTTCTATAACAGATTTAAATAATTCATCTTGTGGTGATGTATTGTTTTATGGATATTTACCACCAGCACCTATTCCAATTCATGCAGAAGCAATAAAGGGCAATCCAATAACTAACCCACCTCAACCAAGATCAATTGAAGAAGGAATTTTGAATGGTCTTCCATCATTACCATTCAATAAAATCAATAATGATATTCAACAGCATCCTTCACCATCTAATAGTGCGAATAGACAAGTTCCTGGCTCAATTGTCAGAGTGCCAGAAACTCATGGGAGTGTCGGTGGATCCTCATCCTCATCAAGAAATAGTAGTCATCATTCAAGATCACAAAGCTCAAATGGTAGTTTAAATGGATCAAATGGAAACAATTCATTTGGAAGGAATAATAATAATGGTGGTGGTAGTGGTGCATCAAGGACTACAACTACTAACAGTTGTGGACATTCAAGGGCCAGCTCAGTCGACTTGCGTTCATTACCGTAAAAATACATTCTGTCTGTATTATCAAAATATCAATCTTATTTGATAAATATTATAATTTTTTGTAGACATTCGAGAAATCCCTCATTTGATACTAGGCATTCAAGAAATTCGTCAGCGGATTTAAATAAATATTTTAGAACGGAATTATCATTGCTTTCACAAAGTAATTGGGTAGATCAACCTTCGCGAGGTAAATCAATTTATTATTAATTTTATCGTTATATTATATAAGTAGGTAATAATTAGGTACTTACCTATCTAAAACTAAAACTAAATTAAAATTTTTATTTTTGTATTTTTTAGTAAGAATCGTAAAAGCTCATTGTAATTGGATTGCTGTTGCATATTCACACTTTGCAGCCTGTTATAGGTTAGCATTAACTTTAAAATACAAGATAGTCTGGACTCTGGACTAATTATAATATTTTATAATTCATTATTTTATATAGGCTAAAAGATTCCTGGCAATTGATATTTACAAGCCCAAAAATTGAAAACTTAATAGATAGACTAGCAATAAATGCAAAAATTGGCGGAAATCAAGGAAGTTCTGGATCCTCAAGTTCAAGTAGTGGTGGTGAAAATTCAGCTAAAATGATCTCTATTTCTTCTGGTTCTACAGTATATATGTGGGGTTTTTCAGGTATGTGCATATATGACAATTTTTAGCTGGAAAAGAACAAAAAGATATATAAACAGCTTTTTGGCCTATTAAAAAGCTTCGAAAAGTTTAACAAAAAAAGTTTGGTGATTTCAAGATGATATCAGACAGTTAATATTAACTGTCTCTGAATTAAAAATCTAAAAGGAACGGTATACTAATCCTGATATTTTTATTTGCACACAGAGATTCAAGGAGCGAGACATGATATTGGGCGATTTACTTTACCAGTTTTAGTTG
>JAQIXA010001363.1:0-25560 GCA_034699045.1 Nanhermannia cf. coronata Gr-Ori-00579 | reverse complement strand
TTTAAATACTGAGATATTTAAGAAAACTCACCCAGAATTATAATTTGTTTAATGTCAAGGTTTAAAAGTAACTTAATAATTTAACAATATACTTTGTATGTGCATCCCAGTTATGTCCATTTGCATTTGGTTAAATAGCTTGTTTGCATTTTTACTACTATACATTATAATAATAATAGTATCCTTCTAATTTGAAACTTGGGCTAATTTCATTCAGAATCAAGGAGTAATGTTGTGTTGTGGAAAAAATCTAGAATTTTGCAGCCCAGAGAAAAAAAACTAAAATTAAAACGCATAAAAGAAAGGAATTGAATGGTTGAATAGCATGAGACATTTTCTCTGATATAATCGAGATTATTTCGACCTTCCATTTTTCTAAAAACTATCTACAATACAAGATGTGAGCATTTGAATCCTCATGAGACACTGGCTGAATGGATTAATGGAGATACTTGAAAAAAGTATTTTTTTCTCTGTAACTTCAAATTCAAAGGCTGGCAAACTGTCAAATTTAAAATTCTCTCCCGACTGAGAGATTAAGTATTAATGGTAAATAGTATAGTTATTTTTAGCCCTCGAAATTTAAAATTAGACTATCAACGAACTTTACTACTGACTATTCATGATTCATAACTCAACTCCATATAAAGTGAAAATAATTACTTATTTCTTCCTAGATACTCGTATCTACTTTTTTGCTTATTATTTTGCATACAAAATTATAATTTGCAATTTGCAAGACAAAATATCTGTAATGCAATTGTCCTTGGTATAGTATGTGAATTTTTAGGCCCAAAATATGAACAGTAATATTTTGCGTAAATTATTAATAATAATTATAGAGCATGGATAAATAGATAAAGTTTTAAAAATGCCTTAAATTAGATTTTAACCATAAGGAATCAAATTCAAGGCAATTGCACTTTATTTTTATTTTTGAGCAAAGTTTTTGTAAATATATTTTTGTATCTGTATGTATATATACCCATATTATTAACTGTATTTTACATAAAATATAAAATGTCTTCAGAAAATAAAAGGTATTTTACTCCGTGCAGTATTTCATTTTATTTTGGATTAAAGAATGACTTACTATATTGCCTATACAAACTTATACAAAGTCTCATTGGAACGAACTTATGTAGAAGATTTAGCAAAAAAGACAGATACTATCCTACCTATCTACTTAAATAATATGATGAATAGTATAAGGTAAAAATATAATTTTTCAAAATCATTATAATCTACTTTAATCTACCTAAATCTTTATCTACTAATTGTAAGATAGATTTTCTACGCTGTTGGAGATTTTTTTCTTTCATCTCAAATTCAAACCATACCCATTAATTGTACATTTGTATTGATGATTCGATTGTAAGAACTATGGACAGTTTAACCACCTGAATTTTTATATCGTACATACTTATGTACATACATACATACATTGTAGCTACTACATTATACAATTTTAGATTTGAACAGAAATGTTCCTGACATGGGCAGAAAAAGAAGAATTGCTAGTTTCCATATTTGGATGAATTAACTAGGATTTATTTTCATCAATTTTGTATTATCATCTGATCTGAAATGATGTACCTATTATCTATCTTGTATTTTCCAGACATTCAATTATTTTGCAAATTTTTTTACTTATAGTTACATGATAATGCTTATTAAAAAGCAACGATCATTTTGGAATTTTATTATTAGACTGATAAATGATAAAAGATTTAGAAAAAATATCATTACCTATCTTGAAAACGATCAAAAGAGTTCTTAAAAATGAAAACGTATCCCAATTCATATCAAATTACATTGAATTCATATAATTCTCATTTGCCGAATATTGGTAGGTACCTATATGTATTTAGATTATGTAATATGTAACTACCCATCAAACTACTAATGTACCTAGTCTAGTATCTACTCTACCTGATGTAAACAATAAAATTTTAGGTCCTAGTTTAATTTAATTTTCTCGGTATATAATGACAAGATTATATTTTAAAGCCCACTCGCCATTAAAACATTTATAAAGCATTTGACAGACTAGACAATTGTTTGCTCAAAAGAGATAGGTAGGTAATTTAAAATGGATCCTATACTCTATTAATATCTAGTATAAAAAGTATGCCCTTTTATAGAAACAAAAACGAACAAAAGCCGAATAAATCTTATAAACTTTGAATTTCCCTCATTATATTATGATAAAATTTAAGTATTTAAAAAAATACTATTTTATTATAGGTACCTTACTATCTACCTACTACTCATATCTCCTATACTTTACCAATATGTATTATACCATTATCTAAATGGCTAAATTTATCAAATTTTATAATTTAGTTTGTATTGTTATTGTTATATTTAAATGACTTAAGTTTGTAATTGATGAATGAAAACAAAACAAAAAACTTACGCTTTTTTGATATCCGACGAGGTAGCATTTTTCGAAACCTCGAGAATCCGATAGTAGTCAATCATTTTGAAGTCCTCAGGTGGGTTGGTGCAAGTGGAGTCCTCCGATTCTTCCCCCACTTCAGTCTCAGCACCAGTTTCTTCTTCAAGAAAAGTTTCGGTTTCTTCACCAAAATCTTCAGTAGCTGGTGATTCAAAGGGTGATTCTTCTTCCTCTTCCTCTCTTTCGATATTGCTATTATTTTCTATGTGAAAAACAATATGATTTTGGTTTGGATTTGGGGTGTAGTATACTTGTGGATGTGCTAACAAATTTTGAGCTGGAGCAAATCCCTCTTGAAATTGACACTGCTGAGAGCAAAAGTTATTTTGTGAGCTCTGTGGATGATATTGATAATAGAAATGTGAGTTTGAATCGATTTGATTATTTCTATGACAATTGTAGCAATAATTTTGATGTTGATAAGAAATTGGTTGTGGTTGTGGTCCGTGATAGCCTACGTACCGACAATAGCCGCAATTCTCAAAGTTTTCGACAACTGGAGCGGGTTGGAAGTTGCTCAGGTCGTCATCAGTCTCAGAATTATCGTCATGTAGTGGTGCTGTCGAGTTGCAGTTACATGTGTAGGGCTCTTCAGAGTCTGTTTCGTTCTCGGCCGAATCGTTCTCGTATTCTGTTTCTACTTCTGGTGGTAATTCCGCTCGATTTTTGGTCCTGTTGGAAAGTAAATAAAAAGATATGAGTAATCAGTTCATACATACATATCTATTATAAGTACTTATTTATCGTTAATGTATTGCATGGAAAAAGTCGATGATTAATCGCACTATCATTATTGCACAACTAGTAAATACAATAAGGTACAGCGGCAATAAGGTAGTTTTAAAGCAAAAAATTTTAAAAGCAAAGTTAGTACGGACTTTTCAGTTCCGTTAACCCCAAAAAACAAACTCGAATCTCTGCTCATCCATGAAACACACAACCCACTGTCAAAAAACACCTAGCAAAAAGAGACACAGAGATATCAAGGAAACGAAAGTAATTTGCAAAAAATGAACGTTTTTTTTACTTTTAAATCTTTGCAAAATTTTTATATATGGTGTGAGGGATGAGAGCTGAGCCTGAGTCCAAGCCCTCAAGCTCTACCCCTCTCCATATTTGGAAAATCTGAGGATTTGATCGACAAGTTGAAATGTACTTTGAAAAAACCAACTCATAGTCATATGAATGCTTATTTAAGAACCATGTATACGCACTTGATGGTTTGTGCAAAAAAAATTATGTGTTATCATTATGATGTACAGTAAATTGTCAAAGAAGAATCTTTGAATTTCCTCATTATATTCTGTATTTGAAATGAAAAGAATTCTTTGGTTTGTGTAGTACACTTACACTACATTACTAGGTAGGTACACTAACCAAGTATAGATTCTGTATAGGTATTGGTATTATTCAAATAAGTAGTAAATCATCAAGTGTAAACTGGAATCAAGTGTAAACTGGGATTGGGGTATTGATATAAATGTTGACTGGTGTAAAGTGATACTACTACCACCAACAACATTAAAAATCAGATTTATTTAAAGCATAGGTATTGAGTATTGCATTTTGCAATAAGAAGTTGAGTAAGGAAAGGACTTACGTACATTTCCAAGATGACATTACAGTATCAATCTTGCCTTCTGAATTGTGATAGGGTAATAAAGAAGGAAAATTCGAGTTCAATGTTCTTCAGCCTGCCTGTCTCAAGTCAATTGCTGTGTGAGAATTATGACGCAATTTTATAATTACAAGATCAAGACGATGAACTGAGGATTTACTTTACTTAAATGCTTTTTACGGCTTTAATTTGAATGAAAATGTCCCGGGTGCTTTCAGATTTGACCAGATTAGAGGCTTCAGATTAAATCATGTTCATTAAAACTTGCCAATTTTAGTGTACCAACTATCGGTATAGGTATGTATTACCTATACTTTTAATCTCAAAGGATCGAATTATAATAGGTAGGTTGTATTGTTAAAAAAAAACCCAAAAAGTGTGTGGGTAAAATTCTAAAGATTATAATTTTGATTGAAGTGGATTAAAACGAAAGAAACTTGTATAAAATATGAATGCTAAGGCAATAACTTAATTGGTTTCCTTTCTATTATGAGATTTTTTTCATATGACCCTAATGACCTTTATTATGACCTTAATTGACTTACAAAGTAGATTACATTAAATTGCACGATCTGAATCTTTTACTATTCTATAAAATGGCTTGCAGCCAGCCTACTTACTATTTAATCCGAACAATAAAAACTTTTCTAATTCTAAAAAAGAAACTATCTATTATAAAAGCCTGTCTAAAGATAAGGTAAGTTGTAAAAATATTAATAGCAAACTACAATGTACATGTATACTGTATAAAATGGTAATGTGGGTTAAACTTGATTTTAAAATATATACCTATGTGTTTTTAATTGTCCTTTTTTGTATAATTGAAGATTTTCTCTATTTGATATATTTATTATTTAATTGCTCTTTTGTCTACAATAGGTCTACAATCTGGTATAATGTAGAGACAGAGATAGTTTGCAGATACCTACTTGTATTGTAAAATGATATGATATGTTTAATTCTAATACCTTACATATATGCCTAAAAATACTTGTATTAAGTATTAATAAAATGAGAATAAAGGTACATTGTAAATGTGCTGACATTATTTCTTAATTCGGAATTTGGTGATCCAGGTAGAACACCTGGCAATTACAAAAGTCATCTTTAGCCATTTAAGACTAATATAGAATTCAATACCTTTTTATGAACAATATATAAACATGCAGTACTACAAGTCCTCTACCCACATAGTGTACTGATATTACACATACGTAGTTAACCATATACCTATCTAAATTTAATTATATTTACTGGAATATCCATTTAAATGCACCTTTGTTTAAACTTTCTTAGTACACTAGTCTAAATAATCTGGGAATCATCAAAATCATCCTCAAATTTGACGAAATGACAACTTAAATCATCTTCAAAATTCAAAAATTTTAAACAAAAATTAACGAGTAGGTAAGCTTTATCTAATTCTCATCAGTATCAAGCATCGGTCTCAAGCATCGGCCTCAGTAGTCTAAAGACGAAAAAAACCAAAAAATAAATTTTGGAAACCCCACTAACGTTTTGTCATGCTTCAAGACCTTCAAGATTTTTTTGCACATTTTTTAAAAATTCTTTTCGGTATTACTTGCAATTTATTTGTAAACTACCTACCTAATATCAGTACATAATATATATACAGCTACAATAGAATAGAATGACAAAAAAGTCAACTAAAGAAAAACCTCAAACAATGACCCTTCACCCTAAGAAATTTGAGACTTTTTCATTCCTTTTTGGCTTAAGATCAAACCCAATCAAGGGTTGTTTTTTTCCTAAAATGTTCAAGAGAATCCCACACAAAGGATTGTATTCATTATGTTACAAGACATTTGCCATCATAATCAGTGGCTTAAATCCAAGAGATTTTAGTGCAATTTGCAAATTCGAGATTTACAACATGCTGAAAATGCTGCTTGAGGTTTTCAGTGGGTTCAGTTATTGACTCTGAATCTCAAATTTTATTAAAATATATTTCGCAAATTATAACATAATACGGAGTATATTGTTTCAAGACTTTTTATAACTACCTACTGCCTACTATAATGATAGTATTACCCTACCTATAGTTAATAAGACTATCCAGGATACAAAACAGAAGCCATTTATTTTTAGACAAGTATAAAATAGTCATAGTTATAAAAATGAAGGTTAATTTATAATGATTTTGACCAAATAAGGAAAAAGACAAAGAAAGAAATGTACATTTTTGCCAGTAAAAATTTCATTTCAAATTGTAAAACTGCATTTAACAATTTGCACATTTTACACTAATCAAATGGATTGTCATTCCAGAAATGCCTTTTATCTCTACATTGATACTTGCCTACACTTTTAATCTAATCTGCCTACAATGACTAACTTTAATGCACGGAAATGATATCAAATTTTTTTTATCCTAAATAGCACTTATGATACGAGTATGATTCTATAAAGGAAACTATTGATAACAAACAATAAATGTAAAGGTGTAAAGGAAGGCAATTATGGATGTAAAAAGTGATTACCAACATTAAATTTGTTTTGTTTGATAATTTTATCTTTTTATCTTATTAATAGAAGTAGGTATTTATAAAATGGCCATTACTCATTTCATTACTTACATATCGTTAGCTATGTAATGAGTATAAGGCAATAATGTTTGAAAATAGACCACAATTTTTGGATTTCAAGATTTGTAAAAAAAAATGACTATTTTTGAAAACAATCAAAGGTAGACCTTGTCCTTGTCGCTATAAAATGACATTTTTTGTCCAAAAAGAAGTAGGTATGCTTTTTATCTCAATTCACCTAATCTACTTATTATACCAGTGCAGTAGTAGTTATATTCAGATCACAATTCACAGTTTTAATTAATTCAATTTCAAACCTGTTAGTATCTTTTTTCTATTGATATTTTAAATCTGTAATAAGTAATAAGAAAAACTTGATTTTTAAGCAAACCAATCAATTTAATTTTTTATAAAGATAAATTGAAAGCAAGCTGATATCAGCAGATGGATTGAAACTTGAGATTAAAAAGAAATTTTTTAATAAGGAAATGGTGCATAGAGACAAGACAAGTACATAGGTACTAGGTACCCTACGTATGAATTTTGAAGTGCTTATACTCACTGCCTACTACTTATTATACACAGTACACACTCGTAAATAAATCTACTTAAGAAAAGCTATTTGTCTAATCAATTTGTAAGCAACTTGTATTTGAGTGTGGGTGCATAAAATCTAAATCTCTAAATTGACATTTTGACAAATAAAATATAGGTATTTTTTTACTGCAATAGATATATGTATTATGGTTAATAAGGTAGGTATTACCCTAGTAAGAAATAAGTACCTAATACTGATGATCAGTAACTAATCTATTTGTACATTGGATAATGCTTGATTTTTGATTTTAAATATCATAGTACCAATTCAATCTAAAAATCTAAAAAAATCTAAAGTTAAATGACCAACAATCAACTGATTCTGAGTGCTCCAATATGGAACAGTAAATCATTTAGGCTGACATTATGTTTGAATTTTATATGAAATTCATCAATATTAAATAATAACTCCAAAATCTTCACAAAATGAAGATCTAATTTATCTACAAAAAAATTATCGCATTTACCCATATTTAAATCTCGAAATGTAAAAAAAATTGACTATAAAATAAGTTTGTCTCAAAATTTTGAAAAAAAATATAACAAAAAAAAAGACAAAAAATACAACAATTGGTTTTAATCTTGGGACTTGAATTGAAAAGCATAAGAAGATTTTTTATTGCATTATTACCTAAGCTCTATTGTTTAGTAATTTTTTACATATTACTACTTGCATTTGGCCTTCAAAATTATCAATTTAATTTAGCTCTCATTGGATTAAATCGAGAATTAATTGGATATTTGAAATATGTACAGATTTTGAATATTAAGATTAAAATAGAATTAGTATTAGTACCTATTAGCTAGGTGAATTTAAAAAATAATTTTAAAGTAAAATACTGTCTAATGTCTCCTTTAGATAAAAAGGTCTACTTTAGATATAAAGGAGTAGATTAACAAATCTTTCGGTAGGTACCTATATTTATTATTTGGATAATTGTTTCGGCAATTTTTTAGAATGAGATAGAAAAGTTGGAATTTGGGTCTTAAATTAACCGTAATTGAGCTTGCCCTACTAAATTCTAGAAAATAGTCAATGTCAAAATATGCCTAGTAGTCATTATACGTAGTTGTTGTTGTTATAATATAACTACACTATAACGAATGTAAATATTCATATTTTCAAAATAGATTGCCTATCTGAACACTCGTCAACATTCAACATAAACATCATAAAAAAATGATAAAGTTGTTCTGTTAGTTCTATATTTAAGACACACCCTAACATTTCCAGATTAAATTCTCATTACTCAAAAGATTTACATAAAATCTCGTACTGCCTAGTGCTGAACTGTAACATAAGTGTATTTTATTTTTATAATTATAATATTAAGTGTATTACCTCAATTTTAATTTTGCATTTACAAAATCATTATAAAATCATTTATCAAAATTTATCTGTATTCATTTAGAACCAGAGCCATACACTTACTTTGCATAGTACCTTTCCTTTTTAGGTACATAAAAAAACTAGTATTCAATTTTTTGGTTACATAATTATTCTAATAAAATGTTGAATAGGTTATCTCTATTCTTGATCTAAAATATCAGTATGTATCCTTATAAAATTTGCTCAAAATTCTATAGTTCCATTATGGAATAGAGGGAGTAAATAATGAAAAATAATGAAAAATAATGTGAAATTAAATGACACACATTGTGAATAAATTCAACTCAATATTGTTCAAATTATTTATTTGTCTAATTCTTTATCTGAATAAATGAAAAAGTGTTAAAAAAATTTACATTAAAAACGAACAAAAGTAGCACTACCCTACTAACTAACTAGCGAATTACGAATAGGCACATATAGTGGTAATCTGTATATACTATGCAGAAAATAAAATGAGAAATGGGCCAAAGGAAAAAAGTGCTACTGCGATAACTGATTGTGTAAACTAGTCCAGATGGAAAGCTTAGATTTAGATTTTTAGAATATTCAAATGAATACTTTTAGTTTTTTCAACGGGCAGGCAAAGTTAGAAAATTCTCTTGTGTACTTTTTAGTTAGTGTTAGTAAGTGTATGCCAAAATTAAATTTTTTTATGGTTAGGCTTAGGTTTTCTGGCTATGAGTACTAGCTCTAGTATAATGGATGTGGCCCATCCTTTAAATATCTAAAAAGAGCATTTTCAAATAAGATATGCATACCTACCTAGTATCTACATAAGACTTTTTATGTAAGCCTCGAGATACTTATCGATATAGTACCATGTAACTATTTTTTAAGCCAGTCAGTCTCGTAAAAAGTGGAGAAAAAAGTTGGATTTAGAATCTTTGGACCAGGAAGAAAAACATTGAATATATTAAAAGTATAAATATTTGCAAATGTGAATATGAAATTTTTTTTACTATCTAGTACCTAGTACCTATAACTTATCTTATAATATATAGGCTTATCCTTAGTATAAGACTTATATTTGCGTTTTTGCTGGCGTATATAAGTACCTACATTTTTTTCCAAATCTCCATTCATCCTCTCAATTGTCTCAATCAGTGTATATCTAATCCGTATTATCAAATACAAACCATAAATATTTCATTTTGAGCTTAAATTTTGCATTTTACACACACGAAGTTGGTCGCGTCATACACTTTAGTTCTTAAGATAGAACAAACAGCCTTGGCAGAGAAAGAAATTTCAATCATCTCATGAATAAAATAATGGCATTTTTTCTATCTACAAATATTACAAACTATAATGTACTACTATCTACATGACATACGATTGTACGAATAGTACAGATAGTAGTGAATGTGTAAAACTTTACAATTGATCTAGCCTATCCTTATCTATTAACTTATTACATAGGTATAGGTAGTAAATGATATAAGTAATAAGTAATATAGTAATATAAATATCTGACAGAAGTTTGAGTAAAAGATTTTTTTATTGCACAAAATATATGCCAAATATGGAAGTATAGACGCAGATCGTGAATCAGTTCTATTTACTCACAAAAGATAATAAGTTGTTGTATTTGTAATTTGCGCTTGGGTATAACACGCGCTCGCAAGTCAATTTAAATGAGCAAAAAATCAAATTCAAAATAATTATAATGTAATTATTTTGAATTGTTTGTAAACTCACGTTCATTAAAAAATGAAGAATTTAAATGGAGATTCGAGAAATTTATTTTATATTTATCCTTGTTTTATGTTTAAGGCAAGCTAATGCTAGACTTCAGTATTGAATAGTGAGTTTATAGTAATTTGCAATCGAAAAATTCCTAATTTCTTTTTACCATTTAAGGTTTTTAACTAATTACAATTATTGGTGATTTATTTTAAAAAAATGATATTTTTGTTGTAAAAAGTTGACTTATTAAAAATTTACAATTTTGGCAAAAAAGAAAAAGCTAATTATATTAAAAAACACCTAATGCGTTATTGGAAATTTCCAGGATAAATATTTGTTTTATGCATTTCTAAACCACATAAATCAAGACAAGATGAGTATTTAGGAGAAATTTATTGTTATTTCCTTATGGACTATTTTTTTTTACACTCCAAGTATTTTAAGTTAAAGTACCTTACCTATTAATACCTAATACACTTATTTTACACTGTTAATTCCTATATATTTTTGACCTTTATATAGTTTCAGTAAAAAGACAGCTTGAAATATGATTAAGTACAGAATAGTGTATTAATAATTAATAATTATTATAGATATTTGTATATGTATTTAATTTTAAAAAAATAACTTTTACTTCTCTGATAAACCTAACAATATGGTCTTTAAAATAGGATTACCTATGTATCCTACTATTTAATTATACATAATTATAATTATAATTATGCACAATATATGAAAATAAATAAATGAAATCTTTTTATGTCTCAATTCACATTAGAATGAGAATTTCTCTATCCATGACCCCAGTCAAATCAAATCAAATGAATTCAAATGCATTTGTTTGAGAGATTTTGAATAGATAATATACGATATACAATGGAATAAAAGTAATTTCTAGCATTACATTACATATGAATATGAATCCGTTCCAATTAAATGATTCCACAATTCCACCTACTTACTTATTGATTGTAGAAAGTTTGATTAATTCTCAATTGAACAATTGTACCGCAATCAAACTGTCCGATTGTTTGAGTACGCCTTCTTAAATCTCAACCTCAACTGGCCTTACAATTTATTCTTGAAATGCCGAGAAATCAAACTAGGATTATGAAAAATCTACAATTTTTATCTGTATCTGTAGGTACATAATATGTACATAAGAATAACCTATAATTTATTATTGCAGTATGTTTTTGAGAAGTAAAAATGTTCAATATTCCTTAGGTATCTAACCTATTCATTAATCCCAGTCAGTCATGTCATGATTCGACCTTTATTCTGATTAACGTAAATTAGCCTAATTTTATGCTCCCATCCCTTAGGCTTTAATTATTAATATAATGCACAAAATATTTCCTAGATTTTACCTTACACAAGTCACAAGTATTGGTAGATATAGGTAATTTGAGTAAAAAAATTTAATTTAAACCTAATGGTATGGAAAAATTCCCTCTCCATTAAATAAACTGTATTACAATTAGGTACTTGTATTGTATTTGAAAAAAATACTGTTTGCGTATTTTTTCAACATGAATCATCTTGAGAAAAAAATGAGAATTAAGGGTGGTGTAGGTGTTTAAAAAGTTTTTTTTTATTAAGTTAAGAATATAAAGAGATGGACTCGAGTCATCTTTAACTGTAAAAGGATTTTAACTTTTAGTATGTGTAGATTGCAATGCTATGTTATATATATGTACCTTAGATATGTACATAGTACATACGTATCTCACCTACACATCAAGAACTAACAAATATTCACATGAGAATGAAATTAGTCACAAGAAATAATTAAAATTAAATTTGCACACATGTGGAGATTCCATTTGATAACCTGTAATCATTTTTTAATTTCTCAAGTTCTATTCCCTAGCTAAAGCTTATTTGATTTGACAGGATGATTTTTTTTGAAAGCTAAAAGCATTTTACTTGGCAGTCATTCATGGGCTAGCTTATCAAAATTTACATTTTAACTATTATTGTACTCGTATAGATAGGTATATGCAAAAAATACAATACAATTTACAATACACATTTGCATTTAAATATTTGACAAATTGTTAGGCATATTTTCTTAACTCTTTTAATTTGGACCTAAGTCGGTCAGTCGGCAAGTAAAATCACGACATGACTCTAAAGATAAGTTTTAAATGAGTTGCTATCTGCATATGATTATATTTGAGCTTTATCTTTTGCTCATTTACGACGAGTCTTACAAATTATACATATTGAGCTGTGTACATAGTTTAGTAGGTATACATTATACTATACATATACATGCATAATATGTAGTACCGAGTACCCTACTTATATTATGCTTTTAGTGCTTTGGTTTGGTGTATTTGGTTTTGTATTGTATTGTCTATATGTAAAGTATACACGTGCATTAACTTTTTAGGCAAATTATTATTAAGGCCAAGAAAGACAAGACTTGTTATTTTTCGAATCATATTTACTTAAGCCTTAAGCCTACATATTATATTATACAGCATGTGCTAACTTAATCTAAAAGGTTGGAAATAAAAATTTTAGCACCTGATAGGCAATATTTGTTCTCAATTCTTTGTATTATACAAAATTGGTTAACAATTTTTCATATTTTTAAACGATGCTTAAAATTTATATTGATAGGTCGATGTCGATTCCCTAATTTAGTGAAATATAGTAGTTTGGCAAAAATTTAAAAATCTTTTTTAATTAAAACTCACAAGTACTGTTCATTTTATACTATACATGTACTTATACTATACATGTACCTTAGCTTGAGTATTTTTTAAAATACTTTTTTGACAATTTTCGTGCAGAAAAAATCTACCCTATTTCACAGTTTGATTGGCTGTCTCGTCCTCAGTATCAGTCTCTTGTATAAATTGTGGAATAATTAATAAAAGTAAGGTATTTAGGTAAAATTACCCTACTCGTAATAATAGATAGCTCTATTCAATCAGGTAAATCTAATCTGTAATGTAAGGAATTAGATTACGGATACATTATACTCGTACCTACTTGCTAGCTAGCGTATCTAGAAGTGTAGTGTCTCAAAAAGGGATTTGAAATTGTGGGCGAATAAGTAACTTGAAATCCCAAAAGGAATTAAAAACCGTAGGCAGAGAATACAGGTGTGCGATATGCATGCATATGGTCTGACTGACTCTGATCTTTGATCCGTCCATCTCAAAATGAAACCTTTTAAATTTTTTTGCACATTCACATTTATCTACTCTGTATCTATACATATCTGTATACTTAATACTTATATAATAAGTACTTACCTACTCCTGATTCTTTACATAGGTATTAGGTATAGGTATAGGTATAGGTATATATCTTATATCCGAAGTATATCTAATTGCATGCCCTTGTTAATTTTTCATTTAAAGTATCATATTTATATTAGTATCTTTATATTAATTTAATTCATAACATGATATACCATTCATACAATACCCTACTTGTATATATCAAAAACTATTTTTTATATGTATAGGGTACTTAACATTTTAATGAATAATGAACCTCAAAACTAATGAAACAATTGGGTTCATATGTTGTATACAAATTTTTATACAAGATCTGCTGATTCTGATACTCGAATAATGTTTGAGTAATAAAATATTTTTAGATATATTAATTGGTCTATCTACAACTCCTTAAATAAATTACATTTAGGTGCCTCGGTACTTATAGATAATTAAATGATATGAAAATTTTTCTATTCGTTTATAAAATTACTTACTTAATACTGGTTACGAGTGCACCTTTTCTAAAAATAATTGACATTTGACTCGAATTTGACTCGAATTTAAGACGGATATTCCGTAGAATTTGCAACTCAATATTTATGAATAAGTGAACAAGTACTAGGTAGGGTACAGTTTATTTCTTTGAATTTTATAATATGGTATGGAAAATAATTTTATTTGTTGGTTAACTACTAATACTTCCAGTTAAAATTATTTTAAAAAGGCTCAAAAAAGATTTAGGGTCAGGGGAATTTTATAGGTAGGTAAAGTACCTAGTACCTAGTACCTAGTACCTACAATTCAAAGGAAATACTATACATATGTCTATGTATGATACATTATAATAAGACAAGTAATAAGTACGTATATTTACATACATAATTCATAATATATACTATAAAAGTACCTAATGGTTGTTTTTCTTATAAAAGTTGTGGGAGTCTTATATTGATTTGATTCCGAGAAAAATTGAAATCCTTATCTATCGTTATCTTACAATAAAGAATAAAGACCTTTTAAGGTGAGAATTTTGATTTGGTTTTTAAGTAGAGTTTATATGCAAAAAAATGTACCTACCTAAAGTTTATGATTGGCTGACAGTGTAGTTTTATATTAGGTATGTATAAATTATATGACCAAAAGCTTTTATTCAATTTGAGTAGGGTATTCATTAATTGGACCAGAAACAATTTTAAGCTTAAAGGAGCAGTAAATTAGCTTAGAACATTAACTCCTTCTGAGCCAACCTTGAATTTAAAATAAAAGGAAGAGATTTAAGTAAATTATCTGTAATGTAAGAGATAAAATCCTTATTCTAGTAACTACCTGATTATTATTATTTTCTATCTTCCTAATATGAGATCTTATTTCGATTTCGATTACTATCAGTAGAGTACTTGATCTCATATTCATAAATTACTACATTCTTATGGAAAATGAATTCATTTTTAAAAACTTGAGATTAATGCGTGGGAAGATATTTTATTGTGACTAAAATGGCATTTAAAGTCAAAAATTGACCCTGTGATTGGGAATATAAAATAAAGAGTATGAGATAATAATAATAATAATTCGTCTCAGATTTCTTTGACCTTACAGAAAATAATATATACCTATGTATTTAAGAAATATTCAAAATTATATTATAATTGCTATATGTAAAATATTGTTGTCAGTAGTCAGGTGTGATGTAAGGCATAATTAATCTAGATAATCTACCTAATAGTATGTAAATGGTAAATAAAAAGTAGTCAAAATATATAAGTAACTATCTACTTGTAGATATTTTGCCAGTGTAAAAACTCAGCTTGATATTTGTCCATATTCAAATCAAAATTATAGTTTATGGCAATATATTTATGGCTCTAAGGCTAAGGTCATTTAGTATTGGTGGTATAATTATCTATCGTTTACAATTTATAAATCAAATAGTTAATAGTAAGCAGTAAGCGCCTATGTAGATGTTGTACCTACACTGATAAAAAATAAGCAGTTGTTGT
Organism: Nanhermannia cf. coronata Gr-Ori-00579; assembly: GCA_034699045.1. Classification (NCBI taxonomy): domain Eukaryota; kingdom Metazoa; phylum Arthropoda; class Arachnida; order Sarcoptiformes; family Nanhermanniidae; genus Nanhermannia; species Nanhermannia cf. coronata Gr-Ori-00579. The sequence goes on along the minus strand of JAQIXA010001363.1, from coordinate 10,017 downwards.
TTCGAGTCACCAAAATTTAACAGAATATGAAAATATTTTAAAATTCGAAATCAAATTTTTTTTATAAAATCTATTAAGTTACCAGTACAAATTACGAGTACGAGTATCTAACCAAACTTTATGAGGTTCAAAATGATATTTTTTAAAAACTTTTTTTGTCATTCATAATATATGAATATCGTTAGCTGTGAATGAGTTTGAAAAAATAATCCGTACTGATATTGACAGAATGTACATTCTGTTTAGTGAGTATAAAAGTATACATGCTCTATTTCTTGTTATTTAATTCTATTATTATCATCCAAAAGTAGTACCCTACCTAACATAAAATGTCCGGATTCTAATTTCCATAAAAAAATGACCCATTTCCGGCGAGGGCTCGTGTTCGTACAACGCCCTTATCCATGTGAATGGGAACTGTGATATTTTTAGTTTCGCTCAAATCTTAAATGTCTATTTTCTAAAACTGGCGAGTAATACATTTTTTTTGCCAACATAAATAGTAGGTAGGTAAATTGGTATAATACAAACTTTAGCTTGTACAGACTGGCATCGAATCAATTAATGAAATGATTGAAAATGAAAATACCTAGTACCTACTATCTCGTACATCAATACATATAGGACATACCTACATAAAGTTTTAAAGAATAAGGAAATTACTTTTATAGTGCCAAGTGAATATACGAGTAGTATACCTATTACCTAGTTACTTTACTAAAGTTTTTGTTCAGTTAGAGCTACCGATAAATGAGCTATGTAATGAGAAAAAATCTGATTTGAATAGACAATACTTACAATATATCATAAAAGCTGCCAAAAAAAGCTTTCAAACTTTTCCTTAAAAAGTCTTTGACCTCGGTGAAATAACCGAACCGAAAATTCTTAATACATAATATTACACCATAATACTAGGCACTGTACATACTAGTAGTAGTAGTAATATATAGTAACCTGACACGGTGTTACCGAATTTTAGAATAGGGTACGCAATTTGCAATTTGTATTTTGTATTGAAAATAAAAGAGCTGGTTGGTACAATGCCCTTTATTTTATTTACTAATGTGTCTTAACTAAACTAAATTGGGAAAAATTCTCATTCATGAATATCTTTTTCCCATCCAGTATTGCTTTCAGAATTTTTACAGATTCATTTAGCTCAGCTCATTTTTATATTAGAATTCGAGCTTGTTTTAATTATTTTGATTCGGAAATAGTATAACTTACTCTTGACTCTAGAATACCTATACATATATCTAAATGTATAATACATAGTTGAAAGGAAAGCCTTTTTGAATTTTACAACTTATTTAATATATGATATGATATGGAAAAGTTAAGCTGAGGATTTAAGCTAAGCATATAATATCAGTATTAGCATATTATACAGATATACTGGCTACTTTTAAAAAGCAAAAGCATTAATTATCCCTATTTTTGTATTTAAATTTTTAATAATTCATTCATAGTAAGGTAAGTTACTTACTTTCTGAGCGATTTCTATTTCCTCCAAAATGACACGGATATGATGAATTGAAATGAAACAGAAATTGTTGCGTGCTTTTTTTAAAAATACAGTAGGTAGTAGACTTTGGCCAGGTTAAAATCCTAGTACTGGTACTGATAGTTCTTATGTATGTCTGACTGTATGTTGGATATATTATTTACTTTATGAAAGGAATAAACTTTTGAAAACAAAGGATTTGTCCTTAGACTCAATTATCTTTTGAATAGCCCACAAATGTAAAGAATAACGGCACTTGTGTTGTCTCTTGACTCACTGTCGGCCTGTCGACTGAAAAGAAAGGAGAATTATAATTAGCATGATGGTTTATAAATATTTAATTGCCCAAAATAAAAGCATTTTAATATGCAATTTGATATTTGATATGATATTATATTATATATCATGTTAGTAGGTAGGATGTAGTATTGATATTTGCTCATGGCTAAAATATTTTAAATATTACCCTATATTTAAGGTCTACTTAATTTTAAATGCATAATTCAAATTTCAAGATATTTTATATACAAAGGTTCAAATTCAAATGAAAATTATTACCTAACATATGTATTCACCTACATATATGTCTATAAATAAAAAGTAAAGGAAAATAATAATATAGAATCAAGTCACAAAAAAATAAAAATATAATATTAATATGGTGCCTAGTCCCTAGTGTTAATTTAGCTGTTAAGTTCTAGCCAGGTACCTACATATTTACCTAACTATTATTATGTACAAATACTGTTCATTTTATTAGGAATAGGTACCTACTACATAATATATAATATTACATAATGTGTTTTAACTTATAATAGAACGACAATAGTATAAACTGCAATCGATAATGCAAACACAGACATTTGAACTTAATTAAATCATGAAATAGCTTATCTAAATTTATAAATAGAATGCTTAACTTATATACTAGTATAACGATAACGCGTTTACTACTTATATATAGGGTAGGGTACTATAGATAGCTTGTATACTACTAACTTATTAATAAAGTAGGTACATAATTATGTATGCTCAATGCTTATTCTGTTAAGCTGTTATTAAAATAGTGATTTCAAAACCTTTTAAAAATATTTCTTAATTACCTTTTGTGTTGATGAATTTAATCCAAGAAACTTGATGACTTTATAAAAAGGTATGTAGACAGCAAAATTAAAATGTCAATGAGTTGTCTAGTCAATTACCTACAAACACTGATAGTATATCTACCTAAACTAAAAAACTTAGTTTCTTTTAAAAAATATAGGAAGTTTTCAAAAATTGTCAATATGTATATGTATTGAGAAAAAAGTCGATGTATAGGGTTGAACGCGATTTGAAATTGAAATTGAATTGATTTTTTGAAAATTTGAAAATAATTTGTGTCCTGTACTGTACTAGTAAGTATTTAAAGAGTAATGGACGTTATAAAACAAATCTTTTTAATTCTAATTGAAGGTTCAAAATGAAAATAAAACTAGTAGTAAGTGGTATCAGGTGTATCTACCCCTATTGTTAAAGTACAGTGTGTATGAGATGAGGCTGTTTTCAAATCGAACTCAACCCTTTCCTGGCCGATGAACGAATGTTGAAAACCTTTTATTACACAAAGCAAAAACCAAAACTTGAAACCCAAAAAGACTCGAGTCGAGTCGAGTGCAGCTGGCAAACTCGATTTTTTCTACTCACCATTACTTTGCTTGATCTTTATACGCATCTATGTACATATTATACACGATTATAGATACTGTATTTTGTACTTGTACTACTGACTACTACTATGTATAATTATAATGCAATAGTATCCTTATATTTTTGAGATCTATCACTATCAACCTACTACCTATAATACCTACCTAATATTATGTGTGTATGTATAGATACTTCTATGTACTAGTGGCTATTAACTTTTATTAGAGTTATTATAGAGTACCAGTACAAGTTAGCTCATTTAGATACTCGTACAAGTGAACCCTATTCGAAATTTTTTTTAAAGCAAGTGCTCAAGTTCAATACAACTTTTATAAATACCTAAATATGATTCTCCCCTTACTACTATCCGACAAAAAATCTTTTATATTTATTACAAACTACAAGCACTTTTTATACATAGCACAGGGTAAGCGTAAGTTAAAAAAATGTTATTTTTTTTTATTAAAATATATTCGTAAGCTAGTAGGTAAAAGTGTACGAGTAATACTCGTAGGTTTGCATTAGCAGTATAAATATACTAGTATTGGTAGGTAATATGGTAGTAATGTAATAAGATTAAGATATTATTAGATATTAAACCTATACCTAAGGCAAAATATTAAAAAATTTCGGTTTATTATCTACCTATATATACTGTAGGTATAGGTATAATATATTGTAATATATTATACCTATTTAATAGTAGTTAAAGTAAAATATATCAACCTAAATTTGAAAAATTGAAACAAAAAAATTTTTAGCAATTAGGTAATAGTGTAATAACAATAACCTACACTAATTTTTAGGTTATTTAATAAGGTTTTAGGTTAATACCTATACTAATTTTTTCTCAAGTTTCCAGCTTTAATTTAACCCTTATCTTTTTATACGTATCGTATCTTATTAACATATTACAGAACAGATTGCAAAAATTAAATTATAGATTGTATTGATGAGATTCCATTAGTCGGAAATTAGAAATACTGGTAAATATACTATATATACTATATATATACTAGAGCGAAGATCAGATAGCAGGTACAATTAAGTTTAAGACGAGGCTTTTTAATCAATTTTCAATCAATTAAGTAAACTTTTGTGTTATTTTTATCATAGACTTTTAATTTATTTTATTATATACATACCCAATTCCAAAAACATATCATTCATGTGTTTTTATGATGCAGCAATTCATGATGGAGCTCATCTCAATGAAACTAGAACCATTTTACCTATTTATTTTTTTTGGGTCTATTTAATTTAAGTAATTTAACAAACCTCTTATTAACCATTAGCCTACAGTACCTCGTACTCAAGCTAACCTAACTCCCTATTTAAAGTTGAAAGTAGAAGTAGAAATAGAAAAAGAAATGAATTGAAATGAAAAATTTTGATTGCTTTTTTTTTGAATGAATGAAAATGAAATTACTGATAAAAACCTTAATAAAAACAAATTAAAAATTACCTAATTAGTTAGAGTTGGATATTAAAAATGAAATATTAATTGGATTTGGATAATTGAAAATGGATTGGACTTTTTGGACTTGGACTTGGACTGGACTGGACTTGGACTGGGACTGGGAAGACAAGACAAGTCAAGTGGAGTGGAATGGAAGTGGAAGTGTGGAGGACTTTTGAATTTTTTGATTTTGAAGTTTTCTAAATTTACCCCAAGGAATCGAGTAGACTTTTCTGTCTTTTGCGGCAAATCCTTTTTACAAAAAAAAGGAAATAATAAAAAATTTGCTAAAAATTAATTAAAATTAATTGTAATTGTAATTGAGTTTGAGTTTGGTTTGGAGTTGATTGTTTGAATTCAATGATTTACTGAGAGGGGTACTGTTGACGATGAGTGGACTGGTGGCCCCTGGTCGTCAGTTGACATTGAACTTGTACAAGCAACTTTTAAGATACGCTCAAACACTTCAGTACACCAACAAAGGTACAATGTAGATTGCGTACATTTATTTTTACTTTTTTTTTACTAACTAAAAACATTTATATTTAATAATTTTTACAACAAGCCTTTTGCTTTTGCATAGCATGATTGCAATTGCATCGAAATCAAATCAAAATCAAACACTACTAAGTAATACATTTTATTAGTCTAATAAGTACATTGTCAAAATCAAAATCAATATTTATAATAATTATTAATTATTATTATTATATAACTAGATAAGGATAAGTACCTTTATGATTATGATATAATACATACATACTTCATAACATCAAATAACAAATAACATAAATATGTCGTACTAGCACAGCACTTCGTACTACGTATTACGCATTCATTTTCATTGAAAAATCTAGGTAATTTATTTTTTCCCTAATAAGCCTAAACCAAATCTTTTTTACAAGTAAAAAGGTAAATTGAGGAAACTTACAAAATTAGGTTTTTAGAGCTAAATTTATATAAATAAACTAGGTACATATCCGTAATCCGTAACCCTATTACATTATCTTTATCCTAAATTAGAACTTTAATAATTAATAATTATTAATATTTTACCTATATAGGTACATAGTACTAGATAAAATAGTAAAATTCTATTAATTTAATTTTATTTATTTTTAGATTATTATTATTATCGAATCCGTTCACAATTTGAGAAACACCGAGAGCTGACCGATCTTAAAGAAATTTTATTTCAATTTCAGGTAGGTAAATAAATAAATAAACGATATTGATCTAACTACAGTGCTGTACATTAATTGAAATACCTAGTTATCTTTTTTCACTTTCAGAAAGGACGTGTATTTCTCCATAATAAGAGGCTAATCTAAACCAGTAATCTAGTTAAACTAATATTTAATTACGAAAGCATTATTTTAATTTGTATATATATATAGGATAAATTATAGAATGTATAGCTATAGGAAATTAATATTACCATTTATTATAAATATCAATAACAGTAGCAAACAAAATTTTATTAGAAATAATATTAGTCAACTCAATAGAATTTTTCTACATTACAAACACACTTTGATTGACAAATCTCGGATACCTTTATTAAATGAAGAAGATTTAGGTAATTCTGATAAACCAATTGTTTTAAATTATGAGTTAAAACGCTTTTAGTTGAATAGAATCAAGTTGATCCAAATGACTAATCAAAATCAATTTCATTTTTTAATCTCTTTCGCTGACCCCTGATTCTGATTCAATCTAACACCTTTAGAAGAACAATTTATTAAAGGATTTGGACCAGGTATATATTTATTTACTTTATTATTTTCTTATATCCGTATTTTCATATTAAAATAATAAACTCTATTATTATTTTATTTATCATTATAGGAGGATCAAAGACTAATAAAAGCTCCAATTGTTGTTTTCTTAGGCATATACCAACAGGTGATTTTTAATACTTTATATTTTTTATATTTTCCTTTTCCTTTTTAATTTGTTTGTATTGTATAATGAGATTTGAGAAGAAAGTAAATGGTCTTTTATTAATACATTTTAGGTCTAATTGTTAAATGTAGAGAATCAAGGTGCCTGATTGAAAATAGAAAAATGGCCAGAGAAAGAATGATTGAGAAATTAGATCTACATATAAATGGCGAACTGAGTGTCCAAGGACAGAAGGAGAGGATTCTTGAGAAGAAAAGTGAAAATATTGCTTTCAAACAACAAAAACTTAATAAAATGAAATCTAATTATAAAGAATTAATTGCGAAGTCAAACAATGAACTAGTTCAAGGCGAAGAAAAGGAAAAAGCATCATTAAAACTTAAAGATCCTTAAAATCCTCTAAATAAAATGTTATACGAATTTTATATCACTGTAGCTGTCACTATCACCTGGACATGGCAAATATTTGTATAAAGTTCACGTTAACGTATTGTATACCTAATATTTGGAAAACGTTTGTTAGTCAAAATTTTATAAATTTTATTCAATTAATTTTGCAATAAATGAACAACCTATTTAACATAATATTTAGTTGGGTCATTTATTGACATAAATTAAAAAATACCAATGCCGATACCTAAGTACCTTTAACTAATTAATTAGCCCGATTAAAATTTTTTTAAATTTTGATCAAATACAAGATTTATGCAAGGTGCCGTACCACAGCTACATTACATATAGGCAATAGGCATAGGTAGTAGTAGTAGTAGTAGTAGTAATAGTAATACATAAAACGTATAACATAAAAATAAACTAGACTTTGGCTTTCATAAAGATAAAGCTAATTAAATCTCATCTCAGCGCGAGACATATTCTGAAAAAATTCGCTCTTAAAAGCCTCCTCCTCAACCTTTACTTATTTAACAAGAACAAGTAGGTGACTAGCCTAATGTAAGTGTAAGTAAAATTAAAATTGTGCCAAAATCCGATCTTTTCTAGCTGACAGCGAAATAAACTATAAAAAGCATTAGGTAAAATATCAATGTTGATTTGATAAGCGTGTAAATTGTAAATACCTAAATTAGAAAAGAAAGTTCAGTTCAGTTCATTGTACCTATATACCTAGTAGGTACCCTACTTTCTTCTAAAATTAAAATTACTTTTAGGTGGACAATATTATTAGGACGCAAAACTTTTATAAATGGAAATGTGCCATCTTTGAGTTGCGTAGCTCTTGTATGACGTCATATCGAAATTTTGTTCTAAAAAATTCTCTCTCGACTCTATAATATTGATCTCAAGTCAAGGCAGACTCAGCAGCAGACGACAAACAGAAATAAATATATAAAGAGAATCTCTAAAAAATAAAATTAGAATAAAATAAAATTTATTTTCTAGGTTAGTTTACTTCGTCGAATTATTTTATTACGAATCGAATCGAATAATAATTATAAGAAAATTTACTAGTATTTTTTAATCTGAATCATCAAAACAAAATCATTACATTACAAAATCATTAGGGTATTATTTATTTTTTATTTTATTATTATTATTATTACCTAGTGTATTACTTAATCTATATTTAGATAGACTTATTAAAGTTAATACAAAAATTATTTCGTCAGTATGAGTACTCCAGCAAGACGTCGACTTATGAGAGACTTTAAAAAACTGCAAGAGGATCCTCCAGCAGGAGTAAGTGGTGCACCTACAGATAACAATATCATGTTGTGGTAAGGTCAATCATTAATCATTAATTACTACATTATCTTTTGCTTTTAAAACTTCATGTTCCTGCCTCTGATACAATTCCAATTTTAAGATTTTTTTACTAATTTTTTTTGAAGGAATGCGATTATTTTTGGTCCACACGACACACCCTTCGAAGATGGGACTTTTAAATTATCCATTGAATTTACCGAAGAATACCCAAATAAACCTCCTACTGTCAGGTACCCTAATTTTATCACAATATCTAATTACTATACTAATTTAATTTAATATAATATATAAATTGTTTTAAATTACGGTTTTAATCGAGTTTAATTGCTGAATCGAATCAAGTTTATCTCAAATCTGAAATCCCTAATCAAATCAAAATCAAATTCGATTTTATTTAATCTCTACCCCTGATTCTGATTCAATCTAACGCCAATAAGTGTACACACATAAAAAATAGAAACGTTAACAAAGATGATGTAATGAAGGTAATGACTAATGATAATTTATTATTGTTTTCTTTTTTAGATTTATGAGTAAAATGTTTCATGTAAGTAATTTTCGGATCAATTACCTTATTTTTTCTACTAAAAACACTAATATACCTATCAAATATTATTATTATTGGATAACATTCGGTTTCGATATAAAGACGGTGGTCATCCGAGATAGCCAATCGACTGTTTTTTACGCTGGTTCTCAACTCAATCTAAGATTTTGCTCAGGCTCGTCCCGTTCTCGAGTTACAGGTCAAATTGCGAAATCACAATAAAATCATATCCCAGCTTACAGCTTCTACAAGAGTTCATAGTCATAGTTCATATAACACTAACACATCATTATTTAGAAAGATCTCGAGTACTACAAGATGGCTTAGGTCATTGATCCCGAAGATCAAGGGTCAACAAATTAAAAACTTCAAAAAATCAAAATACTGAATGAGATCCACTTTTTCACCCAATCCTGACCTAACATAACCTAAACCAATCACAACCCCTCAAGCAATGTAGTCACAGGATCCGTGCAGGTCACTTGCAGTGTGCATAATTCACATTAAAGAGTAAAAAGAGTAAAAGAAAAGAAATTTGTTCAAAGTAAAGTAAAGTGCGCTTCGAGACCTTATGGAGGTTGTAGTTTGCGAGCAGCCTTTCGTTTGATTCTACCTTATTTTCAATTATTTTTAATTTTTAATTTTTTGACCCCCTGACCTTTGACCTTGGGGGTCAGTGACCTAGGTCATCTTGTAGTACTCGTTGAGACCTTTATAATGATGTTTTAGATTAGTCTCTAATTCTTATAGAAGCTGAAGCTGAGATATTAATTTATTAAGATTTCGAAATTTGACTTTTGACCTCAAATATCTCGAGAACGGGACGAGCACCAAGTAAAATCTTTTCAGATTCGGAACCAGTGTAAAAAAACTGAGTCTCGGATGACCTGCTTTCCACCGTTTTTATAGCGAATCTCATTATTATTATTCTTATATATTTCATTGATTTTAACAGCCAAACGTATATGCTGATGGAGCAATTTGTCTAGATATTTTACAAAATCGTTGGAGCCCTACATATGATGTTTCAGCCATTTTAACATCTATACAATCTCTACTCAGCGACCCTAATCCTAATTCACCCGCAAATTCGATGGCCGGTAATTTTATTTTATTTTTCCCTACTGAGCCAGCATGGCGATGAGTAGGGTATGTAATCGGGTCTATCTATGTATCTTTGTATGTATGTAT
>JAQIXA010001362.1:0-25565 GCA_034699045.1 Nanhermannia cf. coronata Gr-Ori-00579 | reverse complement strand
TAACTACCATAAAAATATTTTTGAAAAATAAATTTTTGCGGTCCGGACCAAAACCGTATATTGAAAAGACTTACTCAAGTGCCTACTAAAAATTTAAAAAAATACCTATACCTATGTCTAACCATAAGCCTAATAAACAAATATTTATTATTTTTTATTTTAGTATATTACCGATTACTTTGACTTAACAACTTCCGGCTCTAAAATTGAATCATCCAGTTATGTAAAGATAGCTCAGTCAATAGGAATCGAACCTGAAAATATTTTGTTTTTAACTGATGTACCTAAAGGTAAATGTACCTAAACCTTTTTTGATGTCAATGATTTCTATTTCATCTTTTTATTTCTAGAGGGCTATGCTGCTAAAATTGCCAAAATGAATGTTTTTATAATGATACGTCCTGGAAATAATCCTTTGACTGAAAGTGAAATGAAAGACTTCCAAACACAAAATTCATTCGAGCTTATTTGATTCAATGAAGTGCAAAATTTTAGATTGAATCATCAATTTTAATATTCAAAGCAAATACAAATTTATTTTCAAAAAAGTTTTATCAAATCATATCATCTTCTATCTACAATCGACTAGTCTTCTCCTAATAAATCATTATAGTTTGAAACTGAATATTTCCTAATGTACCCTGCTGATGGTTGATTTTTTCGAATTCTGGATCTGAATTTTTTTCTCCATTTCGATGAGGACAACAGTAGTGAAGTTTTCGATAGCTGATTTTTACGTTTGATTTGTATAAATGAAGATTCATAGTAAAATTCCGCACCAGTTTGAATTAGTTCGTAAAGTTGATTATCCAGCTTTTTCATTCCAGAGTCTATTTTTGTTTTAAGTTCTTTTAACATTGCTCTACCTTCTCTCAATTGTTTTTTGAGCTTCTTTAAAAGTTTCACAATACTTTTCTTCACAATCGATGGCAAACTTATACATGTAGGATTCATTTGGAGAACAACTAAATATGCTGTATACGCCATTAATGAACTCTGCACAATTGTTATTTCATTCGAAGAATCATCAGTAATGTCAAAAGTATCATAAAGTGCCATAAATGCTGAATTGAGATGCAAATTGATTTCTTTTAGATTAGATGGAAAATTTTCAATTACATTTTTACAAGAACCTTTCATCAGATCTGGAGCAACTGAGCAAAAGGAATCATAATATCCTTTATCTCCATTTTTATGAAGAAAGTCAGTGAAAGTTAAAAATGATTTCCATTTCTTGGGTTCATTATCTTCAAGTCCCATAATAATTCTCAATTCCTGGTTTTCGGTTTTTTTTTCTTTGAAATATTTTCCAAAACTTGAATTTGATGATGTAATTATTGTTTTTTCAGGACATTGAAATTTCATTTTGAACAAACCATTTCCCATACCATTCATATCAGAATTTCGACCAAATGATAAAAAATTCACCAGGTATAATATCCATTTCGAAATTGATCGAAAATGATTTTCAAAACTTTTAATGGAATTTTGCAAATTGATATCTGATCCATATTGTCCAACAAATTGTATTAAAATGTTAACTCTTCGGACATCCCATTCTAATAATCCCAGTTCAAAATCTTTCCATTCATCTTTAATATTTGTATAGTGGACAAATGATTTATTTTTATTCAATACTTCAAGACATTTTCTCAAATTCAAATTTACATTTGTCAGTGTTTTTGATTGCTTTTGGAGTGAGATAAAAATGAGTTCAAAAAGTGAATCATAATCGACGATATTCTTATTTTTCAAAGACCAACCCATAAATTTCACATTTAGTCCATAAAATGTTTCTCGACAAAAGATTTTCTCACCTTGTCCATGTCCAAGTTCACTAGCAGTATCACTGATCATTCTATCCCAATAATTTCCAGAATTACTGGCCAACTTTAAGAATATAGCACCCTCACGATGATATTCACTCTTATAAAACAGATTCATTTCATAAATTGGTCTTGAATTAAATTTTATTCCATTATTTTCTAAATGAATCAGCAACTCAAGAGAAATATGTCTTATCCTTTCTTGAAGATTTGACAAAGCTTCGCTTTCATTCTCAATATCCAGGATCCAAATCTCTTTCGACCATTTGAACCCAGAGTATATCATTTGTTCAAGCATATCAATGTGAAATCGAAGATTTGGTGATCTTGTTTGATTTTTATTCAAAGGTCTTAATTGTGTTATCTCGAGTGAGAATTTTGAGACAGATTTCATAAATTCTTGATACTTTTCTTGGCATTTTGTTTTATTACCACTTGAATTGTTTTGACAATTTTCCAGAATCCAATTTAGAAATTGTGACCAATTACAGAATAATTTTGACAATATATCCCAATCAATTAATTTCAGTTGGGGATTTCCTTCAAGTTTCTTGATTTCCTAAAGGGGATAAGGATTTTTATAGTTTTATTTATATATGATCGATAAAGCACTACAAGTACAAGTTATAAGTAGGTACTTATATTTTCAAGATTTCAAGATAATTTACCAAAAAATCACAGAGTTTTCTACAATCAACAAGTAAATCAATTGAGTTTTCAAACAAGACTTTTCTATTTAGCTCAATCTCCTCTTGAGGATAATGTCTTGAAGAATTGAATATTTTCTCTATATCAGACGAGAGAAATTGTTCACTTATCAAATCAATTTCCTCCGAGTCCGAGGGTTCTTTATAATGTTGTAAATCATCAATTATTTTCTCTGATGATGGTCTTTGATCAGCTAATTGGATTGGTCTAATAGTAAATAGTAAAAAAAACAATTTATTTATTAGGTTTATTATCATCAAGTATCAAGAGATCTTTCATGTTTTCTTTATGTACCTTTTTTTATCGACTATTTTGAGGCTCAAATTATCTTGAGATTGAGATTTTCTGAATAGATTGAATAATTCAGTTTGTCCTTTATTATCTCGAGCTTGGACTTGGACGTCATCGGATTGTAATTGGCCAAATTGACCTTTTTTGTCATTTTGATCTAATCTTAAATATTCTTTATCCCCATCAGACTTGGATAAAATGGTCAAAGGATTATCACCACCTTCCATGATACAAGCTGTCAGATTAGGATAATCCAATCCAATCCAAACCTAAAATATCTCAAAATGAATCTCTCTTTTATCATCTTGTTTAATCTATGGAAATTGCTTAAAAATATGGCATTCGATTCGTAATAAAAACTTAAAATGAAATTCAATTCCAGCATCTTGATGGATTCATCGATTGATCAAAAAACTTTTACATAAAAATGAGATTTTTACGAATAAATTAAGAATGAATGTTCGTGATCTGTCGGGGCCAACATCAATTCTGATTTTTTTCATGCATTTTTTCCTAGAATTTTTATATTTTATATCACTAAACTAAAGGGGGGGACAATGATTTTTTTTTATTCATCATTAAATCATTTCTGACTTCTGACTTCTAGTAGGTAAAGAACACTTTACCTATAGTAGGTAAAGAACACTTATATTATGCATCTAGTAGTAAGAATATTTATTACGATTAATTAAAAGTTAATTTTTATTGGTCTTTTGTTTGTTTTTTAGTTTTTATACATGTAGGTATTTATAAAATCTGTGTGATTTCATCGTAGTGCCCATTACACTCGTAATAAGGAATTAAATTATGCAATGTATTTACCTAATTTGAACTTGAATGGATTTTTTGTTTACTTGCATTTCAATTAATTTAGAAATAACATTTACAAATGCAAATATGAGTATACACCAATGGGCCAATGGGATAAATGTAAACTACACTATTGGTAGGTTTTCTATCTACTATGTAAGTAGGTAAAGGTAAATAGAAATTGAATAAAAATGAAAATATACAAAATACCTCAAAATACTAGGTATTATAGGTATAAAAAACAAACAAAATAAGCCTAGATGAAATGTAGATTAAGAACATTGTAAAATTTCTAAATTGACTTGACGGATATTGCATTTTGATATTGAAATATCAGTAGCAAAAGTAAATAAAGTCCAGTAAAGATAAAAAATAATCCAGAAATAATCTCGTTTGCAATAAATTAACCTCCATATTGACATTTTAAGATAACAATTGAACCACAAAATTATATCTACTCGTACATACTACTCTCTAAATATTGACTTAATTACACTACAGATATACTCGTAGTACATGGTAAATACAAAATACAAAACAATTTGCAATACATACAAAAATTTCTGTTGAGAACGAGTATAATATAATTATGCTCAATACTGTATTTATGCTCAATAATGTATGAAATGTATGCTATTTGATTTTAAAATGAAAAATGATAGTAGGGAGCGTGTATGTGTATTATATAAGGCCGTTAATGATAAGATAAGCTAAAAAGAGCTATTTAAATTTTAAAGCCTAATCAAGAATCATTATTTTTTATTTCGTGAGTTTTACTTATTTTAAAAATACCTCCTACTTAACCTATTTAAAATAGTAATTTCCATATAAGGATAAGTAAGCTAAGATTCTTATAACTTATAAGTCTTCGATATCTTAAATTTTGAAAAAATTGATAAAATTCGGCATACCTAATTATCCTTTAGTGATATACTAGACTATTAAAATAGGTTAGGGTATACTTTAAATATCAAATTATAAGCTCATTTTTAACGATTTTATGATTTTCGTATTTGTGTCAAAACGACCATTTCCAGTTCCCTGGAACTGTATTTGTATATAGATTGAGAGCTGCTGGACTTTCTACTTTCTGGTCTATTAAGTAACTTGAAACTTGTACCTTTGAAATTTAATTTTTTTTTCAAAAATCAAGACAAAAATTGGTTAAATAACTTGAATCTTTCAAAAAAAAATGATTTTTTCGTTTGGATTTTTCAAAGAACATTCTGTTTTTTCAATGTTTGGTCGAAATCCAAATCCAAAATTACAAAAAGTATAGGGTACCCTACATATCCAGAATCAGGACATTTCAAATTCTAAACAGACATAATTTAATATAGATATCTGTATAGCCCTTTCGGTAACTTTTATTGATATGTAATTTTCAATATAATGTTATTTATGAAGAATTTATTACTACTACTATGTACTAGTTGTTAGGTAAGTATATCTAATAGATATTTGCAAATCGCAAGTCAATTAATCTATTATTTTTACTGTATTTTCATGTTGTTTATATTGAGTTTAATGGGTTTTAAAAATATTTATGAGTTACGACAAGCTTGTACTTATTTACTATTACTACGATTCTAATAACTGTATTCATATTTCCCATTCTGAATTCTGAATTCTGAATTTTGAATATTCATATTTCACATGTGAGATTTATGAGTTTTTTTACATATGAATTTTAACAGGCTTTATTCTAACTTAACTATCTTTGTATGTACCTAGTATAAAATAAAATAAATATAAACAAAAAAAACTCAACTCAAATGAAATCTCAACACCTAGCAAGTGCTAATGGAATAATGGCAAAGGCTTATGGTTACCTTAATGGTATTAGTTTTACTATAATGTTAAGTCATTAAAGACATAAAATATTAAACAAAAAAAAGTTTAATTATTATGTGCTATGTGTAAATAAAATTCGACACTAACTATTATATAACCAAAATAAAAAAATTATGACCATAATGTATACCATGTATGTATAGTAGTTGTAATATTTCCTCAAAGTCTGACTGACTAGGTACTTAATACCATGGTCTTTTTACCAACAAAACCAAAACCAGAGTTGAATGACTGAACAGGTAGATGAACTACTATACATATATCATCATCATAAAAGTAGTACGCTCTTTTATACTCGTATAATAATGTTCTGTAGGATATTTATATAAAATTATAGATAGATTTGATATAAAATAGCCTAAAGAAATTGGATTTCATGTACAATTACCTGTAGAACCTCTCTATAACGAAAATTTAGTTAAAGTTTTGCTCATTTTTACCAAACTTGGGATACTTTATAAAGATATTTTTGGATAAAAGGTATATTCGTGAGTTCAAAATGGGGAAAAAGCAAGAAACAAAAGACTATAATTCACTTTTTGAAATATTAGGTGATATTTTGAGGTCAAAGATTGGGCGAAATTGATAAGGTTTGCTGGTTTGTAATATAATGTTATGCGTATAAAACCGCTGATCCGCCCCGAAAAACCGAAAGCTAAAACAAATAAGGTTAAAGCATGAAATAATAATTGTTAATACCTAGACCGTATTACTATGTATCTGTTATGTAACTATCGGGTATGTATATCACTTAAAAAGTTCAAAAATAAGGATAAACCTATCAGAATGCTCGATCTTTTTATTGTCTTTTTGAAAGAGCCTTTTATAGGGACATTTTCTTATTGTGTAAAATCTTTTTTTTGGGAAATTTTTTTGCAAAAACCAAGATTCCTAATACTAATAACATAACACATTAAAAACCTTCTTTGTTGATATGTAGTTTCTAACATAACTTTAAATTTCAAGACCCAAAATGATGTACTTTTTACTTTATCGGTAACAATTTTTGTAAAAATTTTGCAAAATTTTTGCAAAAAATTAAGATTTTAAACAATAAGAAAATGTAAATATTTTAGCAAGACCTAACCGATTTGCAAAATTTTGTTGCTCTTTACTATCTTGTAACTTGTAGACCTATCTTGTATTCCAGAAATCTGAAAAATTCTTAAATTTCTTAAATTCAAGACTCAAGGCTCTTGACTCAAGACTCTTGAGTCTCCTAGCTTTTTGCAAATTGCGAAGTTTCTGCAAAAATTTAAGATTAGGCAAAATTTTTCTAAAAATTTTGCCAAATTTTGTTGATTTTTCTATTTAAGTACCGAGCTAATTCTATATAATCGAAACTGAAGCTTCCGCATTAGATGCAATTTAGTAAGTATCTAGACTGTAGACTACTATGCCCTACTACTACTCTGTAGTAGTAAAATTCCATTACTTATGTAAGGTTTTGACTTTTTGATGTTGATGAGAAATTATAAAAGCTAAAGTTAATTAGTTAATGGGCCTTTAGTCCTCAGCCTCAGAGAAAAACGATGATTAAGGGATTTATGGCCTTTCCTCTATTCTAAATTACAATTACAATTACGATTAGTATGTCACAGGCACAGGTTATAATACCCATCTAAATTAGTAGGCAGTGTACTTGGTACTCGTTTGTTTAAATATTTTTCTAGAAGAGTTTACGAGAGTTACAAATTTTGAAAGTGTCAGTCCCATATATAGGTAAGGAAAGGGCTAATTATGGGCGATGGTATAATAATAATGATATTAAACCAAAGTCCACACACTATTAGCAGTATTTCGCAATGGATACCTCTATTGTACTTTTAAACTTTAAATTGCATCTCTTGGGAAAGACTTGGAGAGAAGTATTACATTATTCCTCATTATTACCCAACAAAAACCATACATTCATATCTGAACTTATACATAGCTTATACATACTTATACATAGCCTGACAAGTAAAGACACTCAAGTAGGGTAGGTACTCAAAATGCCATATTTTGGAATCATTTTTAATGTTTTTTGAAAAAATATAGAAATCTATAGAGCTTAAGCTTCCATTATCTTGTATTACAAAGTATATCCTATCAAAAATTTACAATATTTTGATCATTTTTGATCAAAATACATACATATTATAGGTAGGTAATTGGCTTTTTTTGTAGACGCAGTATAATACTCCAAAAATTCTAAAATAATTTTCAACTTGAATTCAAATTTTTCTTCAAGATTTTTATACCTACTCATCAGCATAGCAGCAGTACGAGTATCAGTACGAGTATCAGTGATTCGAGATTTCGATTTTTTGTAAAATTCTCAAAATGTTTCATGTAAAGAGACTCTTTACTTGTGGCAAAATAGTATAAAGTAATACACCTACCTACCTACTACCTACCTATATGAATTTGAATTTTGGACATTAATAGGACTATAGGGGGATCATACTCATACCCACAACATCTTCGCAAAAAACTTGAGGATTTTGAGTTTGAGAACGATGATCTTTCAGATTTCAAACTCATAAGCCATAAATACACTACAAGTACGAGTAGTACAAGGAAGATACACCTTTACTTTTTATAAAAAATGTATCTATCTATAATCTAGCTTACTATGTAAGTATATCCTACATAAATAAATTTCAAAAATACATTTTGCTACCACTATTATACCTTACATTACATAAGAAATTTTATATAGGATGTATATACCTACCTAGGTAAGATAGGTAGATACTAAAGGAATGCCTAAGTATCAAATTTCAAGAAAGGTTTTTGCACATTGAATATTGCATAAGAGAGGGTACCTACCAAAAAATAAGGCTTAAGGTGGGGTTTTAAGAATTTAGAGTAAGACATAAACATAACCTCGATCCTGCAGAAAAATAATAAAATAAAATTTAAGAATTTAGTTACTACTACTTGAGTAGGTACTTTATTCTTTAAGGTAGAATTTGGCCCAAGTAAACCAAGTACCAAGTTACCATGAATTAAGGTAAAGTACCTAAGAAATCATTGATGATCTCGGTCTCAAATACATATATATATGGTATACCTAAGTACGACATACTAATATTCTGTACCTGACAGTATTATGTCACTAAATCAATAAAAATGAGACTTTTTTGCAAATTTTTTTTCGCCAAATCCAAGGTAGATATATACTACATAGCCATTTAAAAAAATTTAAAGGTACAATAGTAATAATATGAGGTTTAGTGAAAGGTTTAAGAGTAGGCTTCCGACGATGTAAAACATTCATGCAGGTATTATACATAGCTTAGGTATAAAATACTAGAAAAAAAGCCCGTGGGCTAAAAAAAATTCAGTTCTTCTTGGCTCATGAACAGCAGAATTATATAGAAAAGTATTATTCATTCTATCTGTTCTATAACTACTTTAACATAGGGGTTTACATATCTACTTCGTGTATTTAAAAGACATATCTGTAGTATTCTCGATGTTGATCCTACTACATACAATTTTATATCAACCATCAAGTTAATACTATACTACATAGTACATGTACATGTAGTGCATTGCCTTCGATTTGGCTCAAAACTTGAAACTCAAAAAAACTCTACTTTTTTAGTTGAAGTTTCCACTATACCCGATCGAGAAGTGCAACTCAAACTCTACTCTACGAGAGAGATAAATAAATTCCCCTAACCCAAAATTTAACTTTTTTGTAACAAACCCCAGTAGAATTATTAACTTTTTAACTACTATAAAGCACTTTATACATATAGTACGAGTAGTAAAAAAGCAAGTCAAAGTCAAGTCAACTAATATTTTATCAAAAGTCTTTGAAAAGTATTATCCTCATTCTTAGTTCTTATCCTTAGTCGTAGTTCTACCACCACCCAACAAATCCCTTTTATATTTCCATTTTTACTTTACAATTTACAATTAACATTATACATATTTACCAGTAGTCAGTATAGTAAACTTTAAAACTAAACAATCAACAATCACCCCTTGAAGTTTTAAGTTTAAAGAAACTTCTTTTAACTTTATAACTACTGTGTCTAAATATTTTACACTCTTTTATACCTACCTTATTTAAATACAATTGCAGTTTTATTCTAAAAATTCTCTATACAGTCACAGTCACAACAAGTACAAGTTGCAAACTTGCAAATTGTTCAAAAATGGAAATGGAAGCGGAAGTATGTCGCTCGGGGTCAGTTCACCGTCACCTGCTGATTTGATATTGGATTTTATTTTATCACAAAAATATATACGTCAAAAAAGTGTGTAAAAGTTTTTAAAGGTCCAAATTATTTAAATATCTTGACACTTAAGTATATTACACACTACATTATCTTACAAATTGGAGTTAATTAGCTTTCACCTACTTAAAATTTTAATATTTCAATCAGTTGTGACTCTTACCCTTAAGTACACAAATTTGTAATTTAATATTCTAAAAAATTAATTGGTTGTATATTCTGCTCATTTACCTACAAGTGCTTTAAATTTAAAAATAGATACATAGTTTGCAAATTAAGCTCAAAAAAAGTTAAATGCCTTCAATTATATTAAGTTTTTACATCTGATTGTGGTTAAAAGTTCATGCTAAATACTAAATTATTACCAAAAAGTCACAAATTAAGGATCTTTTGTACATTTAACATGACTTTAAAGCCATTTAAAAGCTCAAAAATCAATAATGTTCGAAATCTTGATGATCTACAATGTGAAAAATATACAAAAATAACAAATTAATCAAAGTGTAATAAAATTTAATCAAGATCAAATCAAAAGCAATTTAGAAAGGCCTGACCGTGGACTCTGAATGATTCAATGACACATTTTAAATTGGGTAACAATACATTTTACTTTTCCTATTAAAATACCATTTAAAATTTTAACTCTATTTAGCTACTAGTACTACTAACTAGCTAATAATATTATCATCATGATTACTTATTATTATGTTAGAATCTAACAGTTATATGCAGAAAAGACCATTTAATAAGCACTTAATAGATTGCTAATTGTAAATTGTAAATAGATATTACCATGCATTATACCATTTATACCTTAATACTTAATACTAATACATTTATCTTAATATGTAGGCAGTACAGTTAGCTTTATGCAAATATTTAGAAATTAAAATTCATATTCATATTCATGATTCGTGTAGGCAGATTTATAGGTAGATAGATAAAAATATTTATTTTATAAGTAGGGTACTTAGAATTAGATATAGTACTATATATTACCTATTATTTTATTATATATTACCTACCTACTATGCATACTGCTGCAGCTGGTATCTAAAGTACCTGCATTGCATTGAACAATGTATTTTCGATTTAAAATAATAAGTTTTTTAACCTATATAACACATTGTAGTACTAGTATAGAGAGTATAGAATGAAGTATGTATGAAGCAGGTATAAAATGAAGTTATGAAGTCTGAAGTCTAAATTGAAAGGTAAAAGGAAGGAAGTATTTTTTGTAGATACAAAAAACAATACTGAAGAAACTTGAAAATAACAATCAAAATTGTTATTTTAAATTGTAAGGCAAAGCAAATGTTATTAAATATTATATCATACATAAAAATCTCATGTTATGAAGAATCTTAATCTTTACTTTTTGTTGTTGAAAACGGCTTCCTGGCTTCCTCTACTCGACTCATGATAATAATTTATTTTAAACTAGAATTTCTCTATAAAGATACTTAGCCTAAAAAAGTATCTTGAAAACTTAGATTTTAGAATGGGTTTTGAAATCCTTTTACAGAGATTTCAGTTTAAGATTTTGGCTCTAATTTATCTTATAATTATAGAAAATGAACGCTTTTATCAGAGATATTTTATTCTGAATGATATGAAATACATAGTGTTTTCATCCATTTTAAACTTAAACTTAAACTAATGTTAAGGGGGGCTAGGGGTTAAGAATTAAAATTGTTTGAGGATTTATCTGTCTGAAATTCTTAAATATGAAGAATTTTTAGGTAGTGTAGTGATGTTGATGATGTGTTTGTTGGTCACGCCTTTGCTTTGGTCAGTTTTAAAGTTTTTAAATATTATGTACAAAGTATATGGCAAATCGCAATGGCTACCTGCTTAACTATAAGCCTTTTTATAAATATTAAAATCCTTTTTGCTAACATAGTATACATAATATAATACAGGTAATTTATATAATTTTAAATTTTAAACCTATGCCTATGCCTATGGTTATGTCGGTACTATACTAGATAGTAGTATGTAATTGTATACTAAGTACTCGAGTTTAAGTTAAATATAGGTATTTAAAATGTTAATTATATTATACTTTGTATAGTTAAGCTAGTATCTTATTACTTCAAATGTATTTAGCGTGTTCGAGTTCACCTTGATTTAATTGCTCCTACTTATTCCCATTTAAAATTTTATTTTACACTTATACTAGTACTTATATTTAGTACTAGTAAGGTATTTTGCAGGTTTGCAGGTGCTTTAAAACTTTAACTAAAATTAACGGTGTCATTTTACACTTCATAGTTCATAGTCAGTTGCATTGTTATTGTTGATCAATGAACACCTAGAAAAGAAAAATTATTATTTAATTTTCAAACCCACGCTGCTCTAACCATAAAGTTAGGTATGTATAGACAAAAACAAAGTTCTAAACTTAATTGGTTTAAGTGTAAATTACCTATACTCATAATATTGTCCTTTAAGGACCTTTAAGGGCCTCGAACTTTATTTAGAAAAGAATGAACTTGGTTCATTAAGTGCAAGATTCTTCAATAATTAAGTACCCCTTAAGGGTTCAAAGTTAAATTATATTTAAAACCTCGACCTCAACTATCAGTAAAGTACTCGTATATTGTACCATGATACCAATATAATGAATTTAAATCGAAAATCAAAGTCACCAAAAGCAACATGTGAGTGTGAGTGCGAAATTTCCCTTAATAATTAACTAGATCTATAGTTGAACTTTGGACAATGCTCTAGAGATCGTCAAATGTCAATTAAAAGTCATAGTGGCTCATTATACTCGATTTTGGTCAAGTCCCCATTCAATTTCTATTTGGATATAGGACAAAGGTAGGTACTAAAAATCCATATACGAGTATTAGGACTTACTTAGGTATACTCGTAGCAAATTCCAAATACCCAGTGACTTGTTGATGTTTTGTGTTTTTTTTATCGAGTAATTTGAAAGTGAAATCAAATTAGATTAAATTAATTTTCGAATTCTTTGAATTTCGTTCGACTACAGAGCAATAGTACATATAGCATGTTTATTGAAAGAAATTCTGAAATTCTTGGATTTTTATCACAAAAAAATGTGTTTTATTTTATTAGGGTACTATAGGCTTAGCTTAGGTTTTTTGGTGAGACATGCATTCTTACAATTTTAATGAACTTGCATGAATAAGTCTTATCGATTTTTGTAAAATTAAACCTTAAACCTATTATAAATAGCTGTTACAGTACAGTAGTATGGTACCTTAGGTAAAGTAAAAGTCGTGAAGTGAAATTACTTATAAATACTAAGGTACTACTGTGTATTATTACTATTACTCTTATTTTATGGTTCTTTTTTTGACTTTGATGAGTGAACTACTTTTGTTAAATTTTATAAACCATGTTTTATGCGCGTATTTTTTATTGATTGAGGATTGGACTACTTACAAAAAAAACGAAATATTACCTACCTACTTTTCACATTGCATATACAATCTGAATTCTGAAAACAATTGTTGTTGTTATAAAAAAACATTTTAAATACCTTACCTAGATTATTTTTACATACTAATACTAGTATAGTAGTAGAACATGATTGTTTCCGATCTGAATAATTAGAATAGTAAGTACGTGCACCAATACAGTTTAGTAATAGTATAGGTTGTGTTTTAATATCTTTAAATGTGCCGACTGAGCCAATATTTAATACTTCATAAATAGAATAATCGTAAAATTAAGTGTTTCATTTTTTTTTATTGAACGCTATAACTTCTTATTGTAGATAATTATACTCTAAAGTATCCATGTACTTTCGCCTTCGGAAATATGCAAAGATTTTAATATTTTTTTTTAGAGTAAAGGTCTTGAATGACAAAACAAAAGTAAATTGAGTTTGATTATCGACCCAATTCCAATGTGATAAAATCCATATTATCATAATCATTATAAATTATACCTATACATAGTATAGTAGTATAGGTATAAAATGTAATTTGTAAAACTTGAGCAATTTGTCTATTCAATAAATTCTTGGCTTTTTATTCCCGAGTCTTTGTAAACACCTTCATCTATACAAATCATAACACAATAAATGGCCAACTAATAAATTATTTACTAATGTATTCACAGAATAGAATATAGCTAGGATATATAATAATAATAATGTATAGGTATTCATATATGCGTATAAAAATGTATCGCGTTATCGACAAAACTTTTGAGTCATAAATTCTTATCATAAATGGCTAGGCTTAGCTTAAATTATGGTTAGAACTTTTTGTTGGTGTTACAAATTTTAGGTAGTCAAGTCAAGAACTTATCCGTATAATAGGGTATCAAAACTAATTTCACCTTCTTTTCTAATTATTACAGAAGTAAGAAGTAACTGAAAAGATCTGCTGGAATCTGGACTTTTTAATTAATCACCAAAAAGTTCAAGATTTTTTCTTAAGAAATGGTGTTTGATCACGACGATTCATCATCAACATCTTCGGAATCATCACCACAATGTATTCACAACAATAACAATAATATTCTGTCCCTGGATAAACCTGTACCTTTATCTCCTGAAGAATTGTCTGTTCTTGCAAAACTTGAAGAAGCTAATAGGTGAGAGAACAAAATTATCATATTTACATAAATATTATATAGGTAGCCTATACTCGTAGGTGTTTACCTCATTTTTAAATAAAGAAAAATAGGTTGGTTGGTTGGAATTTGTCTTTGTCATGATTTGAAAATAACCATGTGGTTAATTTTTGCAAAGAAAATAAACCTTAAAATCGAATAAATAAAGGTATTTTAGTATTTTACTTATTACTAGGCTTTAATCAACTCACTAGAAGTTGATTATTAATTGTGCGAGCAAAGCTATGAAATGGTATTTTTATCAAATAAAATTTTTTGCGGTTCCTGGGGTCCGCAGTCCGCACGGACCCAAGGACCAGATATCTTTGCATTTCAGACCAAAAGGAACATTTTTATCAAATAAAAAAAATGCGGTTCCGGCGGACCCTTAAAGGGCCCGCAGCACCGCAAGGGGCGGGGCCACCTGGGTTTTTTGTCGAAATGGCATGGGGGTCCTAAGGGGGTCCTTCATGCCAGGTTTGGTTAAGATCGGTTCAGTAGTTCTCGAGTTATTCTCTGGACAGACAAACAGACAGACGGACAAAGTGCAAGCAAAGTTGAATAGTAGGTGCTCGCTTCGCTCGCACAACTACCTATAAGGTATAGTTTAGAGAAGAGACAAGCTTATCCTTTATTTTTCGATTTCTACATAATTTATTAGAGGGATAAATCAAAAATGATCTTTATTTACTTTATGATGTTAAAAGTATTCAGGATTATTTTGAGAGAAAGTTAAAGAATTTCATTTATCTTATTAGTATAGGTACCTATATCGTTAGTTCATAGTATAGTTGTATTCGTCAAGAAATAAGAAAGGTAATGGTTCATTGTGCTTTTAGTTTACACTTTAAACATACAATGGGATATTTAAAAAAATAATACATATCGAACACTCGACTCTATAATAGGTAAAAAATGATCTACCTAGTCTAGTTATCAAGTTATTTGTAAAATAGGGTGAGATACAGTATCAGTCACTCACAAAAAGTGAAATTCAAGATAAATAGGCAAGATAGATAGAGAAGTTATTAAATGACTACAAATACGAGTATATCATTTCGATTCGGTTTTATTTAAACTAATGCTAATTTAGATGATAAAGTGAATCATTAAAATATAAACATAATCATTCAGTTTTAATATACATGTACAAATTGCATATAATTATGTTTTTTTTGATGACTACCTTACTTGAGACATAAAAATTGAAAAATCCTTGTAAAGGTATACAGATAAAGTTATAAATACAACATAATCATTATTGTACCTTTATGTAGTTAAATAATATAATGCGGTTTATGGTTATTTTAATACATTTTGTAAAATTTAGAAATGATTTTTTTGAGTACCCTACCTACTTATAACTATTTGCTATTTTTAAGAATGATACATATTATAGGTAGGGTACCTAGACAAGTATTTAAATGCAAGTAGCTAATTGCAGGATATTAAATTTGTATAAGAGTAAAATAGGCTAACCTTGACTATGTAGATTCATATATTTTCAAATAAGTAGGCATTATTTCGAAATTCATGTAAGTTGTACGGCAATTTGTAAGTAGTAATTGTTTAGATACTTTAGATGTACGATATTACATAAGTATTAATTTTGCATTATATATTAATGGTCAACCTGTTTACCCGAATTCATATTTCATAAGCTCGTAAATATTTAATGTATTATTTGCATTTTAATAGGATTTTTACATTTGACAATTACATATTTGATATGTACACTACATTCCAAGCTTTTATGTAAAAATAAAATTATTTCAAGTATCATTTCCCAAATCAAAAATAGCAATGCATATCTCAACCTCAATTTTGGTATGTTCAAATTTGGATAAAATCGACCAATTTAAAGGAATTCTAAAATCAAATCACTAGGAATTATATAAAGAAAAGACAGATAAAATGTTAGGCATAATACAATATAATCGTTCAGCTAGGTAGTTTACAAAAATGGGATTTATTATTAATGCTAATAGGTTTATAGACTTTTATTACTCTTACTTTAATAATCATATAAGCATGAAAAATATTGAATATTGAGAACAGAACAGAATGCTTTAATTTTAATTGAAAAATGAAAGTTATATAATAATGCACAATTATACCCATAATGATTACCTATAAAACTAAAGTAGTATCAAATAGGGTACTACAGACTGGGCGCTCTATAAAATTTTGAAATAGGAAAAAAAATTGAGTCCGTCATACTTTACTGGATGTGTCGTTTTTATTAAGAGCACTGGGAATTAAATTGAGGCTAGATATAAATTGTTAATGATATTATTCTGTGGAAATAGTTCAAGTCAATTTCGCATTCTAAATGATAGGACAATATTAATTTTGTTTCTATTTTAGAAATTTTATTTATTAAATGACTAATCTAATCGAACCCTCGGGTATCTAGGGCCTAAGGTAAAACTCATTAGAGTCTTAAATTATTCATATTTTTTGAACAAAGTCAAATATCCATTATAATTAAATTACTGAATATGCTTTTTAAATGCTCTAAATTGGTTAAAATTACGGGTCAATTATTGATTTTCTTTGGCGGTTTTTACCCAAGAAGGTATAAATATGAGTTGAATACTTTAGTCATTCATATTTTAAGATTTTAAAACAACTTGAGAGATCATTTTTAAACTTCCAGGTACACCTAGGTTTTTAGAATTTTTTCTAACCAAACTCCAACAAAACTTAATTAAAAGTAAATGTTCAGTTTCAATTTACTTTTTCTAAGGATTTTTTGATTACTGTGAGATTTCTTTTTTGTTTGTGAGAAACTTTTTTCAAAGAGTTTTGTGAGAATTCTACAAAAATTCTATTATACTCGAATCAATTACTTGAGTATGTATAGGGACTGAGACCTAGGTATAATATAAGTATGATGATGGGTATGAGGCAATATTTTTTGTGTAATAAATTTAACCCTAGTTGTCAGGGTCTATAAAACATGTACTATATATAGTGTCAAGAGAAGTCAAGTGAAATCTAAAAAAGTCATAAAAAAAACTGGCTATATAAACACACATACGTGTTGTACAAATAGACTTACCTACATTATACTAGAAAAATAGATAAATATATCAACCTTCGAGATCTTTTTAAGACTAAAGATAAGTAAAAAAAAAATCGAGAAATCCCCGATTTCCCGTCTACATCACGAAACGAAAGCTGAAAGCTATAAAAAAAAGTTTGAAATATAAAATTTTTATTCAATCACACACAGTATGAATGAGTGCAGTACTACTACTACGAGTACTAGTGCTAGAGATCATCTAAGAAATTCCAATGATCGTATAAGTTTGAAATTGAATTTCCAACAGCAGCAAAATCATCAAAATGAGACTCAAGGGCATGATATAGGTGTTGATATCGATATCGATTGCTGGAATAAAGATTTCCCAACACCTCTCATTACAATTAGTTCAGCTGACTCGTATGTTGAAGGTTCACCTGAATCTGGTGATGGTTCAGTTTTTGACTCGGTATTTTTCAATGAGATTGAAAATTCTAAGCAAGAATCACCTGGACAAAGTTCTGGAAATAGTTTAAGAACTTTATTCAGAAGTATTAGTCGATCTGTATCATTGACATCGAATTCAGATTGTGACGATCAATATCAGTATGAGCCAATAGAGCAGGAAAATGATGAAGATTGGGCATATTTGAATACATTGCGAGTTCCAAAATTTCGACAAACCTTATCAGTTTGTTCTTCGGCTAGTAATGGGAATTTATCTGATGTATCTGATGTCGCACATTCTGAGGACTTGAACACTTTGAAAATTGCTGAGGATCAGAAACCTAGAAGGCGAAATACTTTGAGTGATATATTTAGATGGTAAATTAGACATAATTAGTTTGTAAACAAATTATAGGATAGGACAGGTAGTAAGTAGGGTACTTGAATACATCCATCATTTTACGTTGCACATAATTCAATTCAATGTCATATGAACAAATGAATTTTGATAGTATTTGATAGTTCATTATTAAACTTAAGAATACTTGATATTTGAAGTATAGGTAGTAGGTAGGTTGATCTGGTACTCGTATACATAATTAGATAATTAGATTAGATTTAGATAAGTAGTAAATACTTGGGAATAAAGCACTGATAACTACCTATTTTCGGACAAATCAAAGGCAAATATTATGAACCCTAATTTAATAATAAATTTTGAGTGTGTAATTAGAATTAGATTAGGGTACTCACTACAATTCATAGAGTATCATGAGTTTTGAAAATAAATATAATTCTATTTTGTATCGAAGGTTAATTGAATCCGATTCCAAGTCCTTTAATTCTATACCTTCAAATGGAGGAAATGGATCTGCTGGAACAACACCCAATGGAAATGGAAATGGGATAAATGGACATTCTAGGAAGAGTTCGGATACTTCTGAGTTATCCCTCGGATCGGATAAAGGTGGACAAGGATCTGATAAAGGACCTGAAGAGACCGAAGAAGATCTTTGGATTACCTGGGGCAGATGGTAAAATTCAGGATATCAATTTTGAAATACCTGATTTTTAAAAATTAATAAAATGTTTTATTTTTAGTGTTAATGAATGGGATACATATTGGAAGAAAAAGAACCAATTTGTAAGGGAATTGGTCAAAAGGGGGATTCCTCATCATTTTCGTGGTATAGTTTGGCAATTACTTTGTGGTGCTCATGATTCGCCTGAAAAATATAAATATGCTGAATACATCAAAGCCACATCTGCATGTGAAAAGGTTCCTATTGTATTACTTATTTTTATAGAAGAGTAGAGAATGTACCTAATTTATATGGTTGACTGAATATCTAATTTTCTTTTATAATTTATAAATAATTGTGATATTAGGTGATACGAAGAGATATTGCACGAACTTACCCAGAACACGAATTTTTCAAGGAAAAAGATGGCCTAGGACAAGAGTCGCTCTTCAATGTGATGAAAGCGTATTCTTTACATGAGTAAGTTTTAAAATTATATCGATTCTAATCTTATACTTTGTATTGTAACATACCTATTGTTTAATATCTATTCGAGTATCTATATTCAATCTATTAATTATTCATTCATTTTATTTTAAATAGCCGTGAGGTAGGATATTGTCAGGGATCAGCCTTTATTGTGGGTCTTCTACTTATGCAAATGCCAGAAGAAGAAGCTTTTGCCGTTGTCGTTAAGTTAATGCAGGTAAAATCATTCAAAAATTAGATTAATTAGCATTGTCGGCTTGTTTAATCTACTTTATACCATACCTTATACTAATTTAAAGATAAAATAACTTATTTTTTTCTTGATTTTATAGGACTATCGGCTTAGGGAAATGTTCAAACCAAGTATGGCTGAGATAGGTTTGTGTATGTATCAGTTGGAAATGTGTGTTCAGGTAAGTATCTATAAAGTTTTAAAATAAAGTATAAAAATTTATGATGCTTTTCATTTCAATTACCCCAATGATTTTACATGAATTCAGAAGCTTTTGAAATATCTCTAATGTAAATGTAATTATCTAATGAGTTGTAATTTGTTTATTCTAATTTCAGGAACAATTACCAGAATTACATGTACATTTTACCTCTCAGGGTTTCCACACATCTATGTAATTGAAAATATTATGTTAATTGTAAACAATTTCACTTTAATTTTAATGGATTTTAGGTACGCTTCATCTTGGTTTCTCACAATATATACAACAACATTACCACTAGGAATTGCTTCTAGGTAATACCAAAATAGCAGTAGATAGGATACATCAGGATAATTATGAAAAATAAAATCTAGAAAATATGCTCTAACATGTATTATTTCATTATTTTCCAGAGTTATGGATTTGTTCTTGATGGATGGTATAGAAGTGATCTTTCGATTAGCCCTGGCTATGCTGACTCTAGCAAAAACTGAATTACTATCTCAAGATATGGAGGGCATGTTGAGGGTAATTTAAAATACGGAGCTCATTAAATGTTTTGAAACTGTTCATATCATTAAATTTTCGTATTTTTTTTCTTTGTCAGTTTTTGCAAAAAGAACTACCACCCAGAATCGAGGCTGATGAGGCTGAGACTCTATTTTTACTCTCAACTCAAGTCAAGTATAATGCTCGAAGGATGAAAAAACTAGAGAAGGAATATGCAGCAATGAAAACGAAAGAGCAGGAAGAAATGGTCGAGCTAAGGGTAAGTTTAAGTAAATAAATAGACAAGATTGCATATTTATGATATGCGAAAAGTTTCAAAAAATAGCAAAAAAATAAACTTTTATTTATTTAATCATGTTACTTATATTCCTGTGTGTGTATTTGAATTTGTGTAGAGATTACGAACTGAAAACAAATTACTTAAACAAAGGATAGAAGTTCTTGAAACAGAATCATCCGAATTGGCAAATAAACTTATCCAAGGTCAAGTAGGACGAGCTGAAGAAGTCGAGACTACATTTGGGCTGAAAAGAGAGCTGGCAGCTGTGAGACAACATTATCTGGAAACCATGCAGCATGTAAGCTCTATCTCTCTAGCTATATAAATATTTGATAAATGCAAAATAGATAAATAAATAATTCAAAAATTGATCAAATTTAATGTAGCTCGAGCATGTTACACAACAGTATCAAAATCTCCTCCTAGTTCTTGATGAAACGGTAAATTACCCAATTACCTCATCTCATAAGTATGAATAATGTAAACAATTATGTATATTTTATCTTTAGAATTCAAATAAGCAAACTTCTATGGACGAAATATCTCTAAAAGGAGAAATAATTAAGCAAAAAGAAGAACTAATACAAGTATTACAGAATGAATTGGTTGATGTGAGGCTGAAAGAAGCTGAAAATGCAGGTACATTATTAACCTTATTTGCATAAATAGGAATTAGGAAAGAAAATCCGCTTTTTATATTCTGTAGTATTAAAACTAATTAGGTTTTTTTCTTATCTTTAGTAATTATGTCCGATCTCCGAACGAAAATCCAAGAACTTGAAGAAGATAAGAAAAAATTACGAGAGTCTGTTGTTGATAATTCAGTAGCTCATTTACAGGTATAAAATGCAATACGAATGTAATTTTTTTTACTAAATTTTTCATGACATTTAGGAGGAATTAATAGCTGTAAAACTTCGCGAAGCTGAAGCCTCATTATCACTTAAAGATCTCCGGCACAAGGTATCTGACCTTACTGGCCAATGGAAACATCATGTTCAGGTACCTACTTGCATTTCCATTTTGTAGATGTGCAAATTTTCAAGTTTGTTTTTGCTGCATAATGCTAATTAAACGATAAGTTAATTAGCATTTCGAATAGTGTATAAATGTATCTAGAATCTAAATAGGCAAAATAAATATTTGATTTTTTTAAGGCTCTCGAGGATAATGCAAGTGATAACAATAAGAAAGCCTCACTAGGAAATTTGTTCACTTCGAGTCGAGTTGAAGTTCAAAGACTAGAGGAAGAACTAATGAGCCTTAGATTAAGAGAAATGGATACTATAATTGAACTTAAAGAGCATAGACTTAAGACCATGGAACTTGAGACTCAGGTATAGTTTCAAATCATTAAATATGGATGTTTAAACTTTTAAAAGGCCTACTTTGAAGCATTTGGATAATTACCTAAATGAAATTTTATTAGGTTCAAGTTACATCGAATCAGTTAAGGAGGCAAGAGGAGGAAAATAGACGTCTGAAAGAGGACTTTGAAGGGGCATATGCTCAAATTAAAGAATTTCAATCTAAGGCTAAAGAAGGTACTTTTAAATTAACCTGAAACTCTTACATAATAAAATAACTTACAAGTTTCTTTTAAAACGATGCTTTTTTATCAATTTTAATAGAATCAAGAAAGTATACTGACCTAGAATCAAAATTAAAAGAGGATTCAGTTCATGCTAGGATCAAAGATGCTGAAAAATCTCAGAGAATGTTCGACCTAAGCCAACAAATCTCCTCTTTGAAATTGAAAAATCAAGAATTGTTAGCTGAAAAAGAATTAAGACTTGAGGAATCATCGAGTAGGGAGAAATTATCCACGGATTCGGATTCAAGTGATTCTCCACTACCAGAAAAAATAATACAAGATATTCCAATAAATAATCAGAAAATTAAGCTCAAAGAATCATCAAGTTTAAGTTACCTTGTAAGTCCTTAACATATTAAAAAACCTGAAGCTTTGCATAACTAATTTTCTATTTTTTTCTCTATTTTCCAGGATAGTGAAACCTATTTAAATAATCAAAATCATCAACGAAATGACGACCTAAATATACAACTAGTTAAAGAAAATGGGGTTGAGCCTCATTAACCTATCGTTTAGAGTTAATTTATTTAAATTTTTAATATAGATACTTTTTATTTGTAAAGTCCACCATTTTTGGACATTTTTACATAATTACAGAGATATTTGATATTTGTGAGAGTGATAAAATTTTAATCTTTTTATTAATCTAATATTTCGAGATGAAAAAAAGTCATAAAAGCACTAACTAACTTTACCAATACTAAAAATACAGATACCTAACCTAATAATCTCACGAGTTTTATAACATTTAGAAATAATATAATATACGAGTTGAAAAGTACTTTGATGATAAAAAAAAACTAAACTTTTTAGAAGTCAGATCTGTGATTAATAATAATGAAAAATGTTGTGCTGCTTGATAACATATTGGGCAAATAAAAATGTGTAATAAAAATAAATTTTATATAGAGGAATTATATATGTCTATAGATAGATAATTTAAATATCACTTTAAAAATGTAATTAAGGTTTAAACTTGTACTATTTTGCACTTTTAAAAGCGATTTTAATTCCAATTATAGTGTAGTTTATTATGCTTTTATATTTATTACTTTTACAAACGAATCGAATGAAATTACAATAAGCGACCTAATTATTTTTTGTCTAAACCTATTGGGTTAATTGATGATATTTTAATTTGAAAATTAGTCTTTAATTTTTAAAAGCCAAAGAATTATGTGAAATGAAAGGATATTCTATCGCAATCATTATTGTTTAGTTTAATATTATGTACCTACTATACTTGGTTAATTTCGCATATTTTTATTTATTAATTGTTATTTATTTAAGTTAATTTTTGGTGCTTTAAGTTTTTTATATTTCTTTGTACATATTACTCTAGGGTAGGTACTATATACTTACCAAAAAAATCTACAATAATTTGAATATGATCACAAAAGTCAACATTTTCGGGCTAACCAAATATTTAAATTTACGATTTTTGCGAATGTGCAAATTAAAACGTACTAATGTTACCTTTATAATTCTAATACATAAGTGTAATAAAAAAAACTATAATAAATGTTATTCGAGTCTAATTTAACACTCACCAAAAAGTTATGATTATACGAGTATGGTACTTAATTACTTTTAAATAAAGTTTATTAGAGAATTCTAATGGAAATTTGCATTTTTTGTATGATTTTGGATTTATAGGCCTTCTAAAGGGTCGGCTAGGCAGTATCAGTATAGGAGAGTATAGGTACTTGTCTAGGGCATAATAATAATCGAATAATTTCATATAAAACGTATAATTTATAAGAATTTTTGGAATTCGATTCGATTTCGATTTCACCCTCAAATTATTAGAGCTGATCAGAAACCACTGAATATTCCAGCCAAAGCCAAACTCATTTTTAGAGTATTTTTCTGGTTCATTCTGAGATTTTGCTCTGGACCTGGACCGTTTATTTCTCACAAATAAACGCACAAAATATTAATTTTTTGCAATTTTTGCAAAGATTATAATGATTTTGAGATAAATAAACTAGCTGTGTAGGTAGTTGAAATAAAAATCGAGTCAAAATGGGTAATATGGGCAAGTTGATTGTGATAGTTAAGGCTATATTGACAAGGATCATTTTTGGGACTCATGGATTTATCGCTATATGGAGAGTGACAACAATCAAAGGGGATCCTTATTATTGGTAATTTGTAAACTTGATAAGTACTGATACTATAAGTAGGTAGTAGGTAGTTAGTTAATTAATTAACTAAACTCGTAACTAAACTAAACTAAACTTAATTGTTTAGGTATTTGACTGCCTCGATATTTGCCCTGATTTTTGAAGGTATTTTTACTTTGACGATCAAAAAGAACCAGGAATGGAAATGGTAAGGAAATTATTGAGTACTCATTAGTTGAATACTTTTAGATAAGTCCAGTTAAAATAAGTCCAGTTATGAACATCCATGTCATAGTTAGTTAAGAGACAAAATTTTGAGAAATTAAAATTTTTATTCGGTTAGGTTCTTAAATTTTCATAGATAAGTAAGTAATGTAGAATGTAGATTATGATTTAATTTTATAAAGAGATTATGAAAAACCTCAAATCAGATCAGACTATTCTGAAGCCATATCATAATTTGAATAGGTAAACTTGGTTTTTATTAAATTTTGAGATGTTGGATGTAGTTCAATTTACCTCAAGGTCCAAATTTTTAAACCCATCAGAACATAATAATAAGTAGGGTACAAGAGGATAAGTACCTAACTACTAACTACCCACTAATTGCAAATATTTTTATTCAATATTACTTAAAGTAATATTGAATACTTGTACTCGTACATAACAATAAGTAATCCATATTTTATTTATTTTACACACTTATTATTACGAGTCTTATTAGGTAATTCTTTTTAAATCTATACCCTACCATACCTACTTTATCCTTAGTAAAGGGGTACTTTGTTTTTAAAGGCAGTCTTTAATATAAATATTAATTAAGGAATTGTAAAATGGTTCCTATAAATTGAATAAGTACCCTACCTATTAAATTGATCAAAAAAATGTCAGTAAGTTTCATTCGTATTTCAGTTAAACTTACCTATTACTATTATGTACTTACATATTATATAGGTAGATAATTTTATTACAAACTAGGTACCCTACCTAACTACCTCAGTACCTATTAGTATATATGCCAGTGACCAGTAAAAGTCAGACATCTTGTAAAATTTGCTATTCTCAAAATCGGAAAATGTATCTTTTGGCCTAAAGAGCCTTGAATTATTGAATTATTGTAACTGTAACCATACTATCCGTAGTACCTAATACTTGAACGGAGAAAGCTATAAAGTTGTAGGTGGATTTTTGATAATACATACATTCTTACATATTATATTGTATTTTTCTAGAAAAATTTTATCGACAAAATTGCTTATTCATAATAATCTACTGATACTAGTTACTAGCTTGTCAAATGAGAGGAGAAAGCAAG
>JAQIXA010001361.1:0-25567 GCA_034699045.1 Nanhermannia cf. coronata Gr-Ori-00579 | reverse complement strand
GAGCTCTATCGAATGATGTATAGCTTTGCCTTGTTTATTAGGCGGGAAATTTTGAAAATTCCCAAAAATTGAAAAAAAAACATTTAAATTTCAAATATTTATGGAGTAAAATAAAATAAAAACCATTAAAACTAAACAATATTTATATAAATTATCTTGAGAGTAAAACCGATTTATTTGTATATGAGAATTTGATATTTTATAAAGACTTGACTAACTATTAGGTTAACTACAGAATTCAAGTTGATTTTGAGATCAAATTCAAATTCTGCTTCAAAATATCAGCTTCTTAAATTCCATTTGCTATTAAAACATTTAATTTTTGGTAAAATCTCATTTTTAGAGTTAGTGCAGCCACTTTTATGTTTATCAATTTAATCTTATTAAGATTTTTTTTCTTTTGAAATCTTGAATCAAAATTTGAAGATTTTTGGTATTCGATATAAAACCAATTTTTTTTTCTTTATTTGTGATTTGATTATCATTTTAAATTATTGAGACATAAAATTGGCTACATTTTGGCTTTAGTTTAATTTAGTTGGAAGGCCTACTAAAAAAGCATTTAAAATTTTTTATCAAACATTTTTGCTCATGAGAGCAGCATGAGAGTTTTCAAATGAAAAGAAAGCTATCTAATTATTACAACTTTTTAATTTATTGTCTTTTTTTTCATAAAATTCGAATCATTCTCTTATCAATGAAAAAAACTTTGATTTGATTCCAGATAAGGACTTGGACTTGACTTTAAAGGCAATCATCACAAGTTCATATATGGACTTGCCCTATAGTGTTTTTTATAACAACACACTGCACTTGTCAAAATCAGCATTTCAATTTCAATTAATCTCTCATTTGAACAATAACCTTTGACATTTAATCTGTAGACTTGCAAATTTCAATGTTTTCTAAATACCTCTATAAGTATAATCATGTCAAACTGAGCAATTGTTCATAAACTTTACTTGTTCCTGACCTCAATCAAAAATCCCTTTCCTACCTCATTTAATTTTTATTTCTACTTAAAATTACTTAAAAATACTCAAACTAATCATCATAACTATTTCCTTTCTATTTCTTTCTATTCAGAAATTATTTTATAAATTGTATCCCTTTCATCTACTCACTATATTTATGAACAAATACCGTACTAAAATAACAATAAGGGCTATTAACTTGCTTTTCAAAATGTTTCAATTATCTGTTTTGTAGGTTCACCTAAAACGGTAGATGCACAAGTATAAATGGCCATTTGAATTTGCATAAAATGCATTACCTATTGTATAAATCACTTTTTCTACAAAAAAATGAACAATTGATGAAAATTGATCAACTTGATCAAGTAGAAAAGTAAGGGGATATAAGTATCTATCATTATTCTAAATTGAGTACCTAGATTGTAATCATGTTGATTATTTCAATGTCTTAATTAAGACTAAAGTTTAATTTTATCCCTATTTTGGTTAAATTTACTCCTATATTTTGGTCTAACTTGTATGAAATTAACCCAAAAAACTTTTTAGTTTGGGTTAGGTTAAGTTAGATTAGATTAGGTCAGGATTTTTAAAAAAATGTGTTGATTTCCTACAAGGGTAAAGTTAGACCAAAGATATAAGGGTAAATTCAACCAAAAGAGGGATGAGATTAAATCAAAGCTCTTAATTATTGTTATATCCATTGTTTTTATAGGTTCATAAAAATTAATTTATTCATACTATTTGCATACCTATGATGTACAGAATATACCTTTAATAATGATCAATAATGATCAAATTACTCAGCTCTGAAAAGGCAATTTTGTATAGGTTTAGGTAAGTATGTTTAGGTACAAAATACTTGAAAAATTGAGGCAAAAATCTGATTTTTAGAGCTGATTTAAATGAATGATTCACAGAAATATTTAACAATATGAACATTTTTGGACACAATTCTGGTCTGGTTGGTCAATGCAAGACCAAGACCATGACCTAGAGGTCTGAAATTATCATAGAAAGAGGATAAATTACGCTAAAATCTGCAGTAATTTGCAAAAGTAAATATTTTACAATATTTTAAAAAGGCTATCAAACATCTATAACCTATCTAATTTTTAAAATTTGTTACGTATCTGAAGTCTGGACAAATAGTATAGGCGTTTTAGCGTTATTTATAAGATTTTTAAAATTTCCACAATTAATATCTGTATACATACTTACTATTCTGTATATGAATGATTTGATAATAAATGGTAAGTCGGGTCCTTGTACTTTTTGTTGGCTACGATTTAATCTCATCCCTATTTTGGCTGAATTTAACCCTATATGTCTAACTTTACCACTAAATGAAATTATCCCAAATTTTTTAAAATCCTAACCTAAGCTAAGGATAAGCTAAACTAAACTAAAACAATTTTGGTCTAAATTCATACAGGGTAAATTTAACCAAAATAAGGATGGTATTAAATTTAAGTCCTTTTTGTTCTTAATAATAATTATTGCGGTTTTGAATGGCCTTTCGGCCATTTATTTAGAAAAAGGGAAATCATTTATTTTTACAACTATTTTTGCTGGTTTATAATGTAACAGGGTTTATTTTATGATGTTTGAAGTTTGTAGGTGGACAATTGCAATCAAATTTTATTGTTTATATTTATTACTTTATATTCTCTTATGATTTAAGTTAGTATTAATCTGTAGTCAGTACTCACCATCAGTACTTAGGTATATACAAATACAAATGGTAGAGGTAATTTCACTTTTATCAATTGAGCTTTTTTGCTCAATTAACCGTTTTTTGTCTATGTCTGAGATTGTAGTTTTCTCACCTATGGTCATTATTACACAAGTAAAAGGGCACATTGGGCAGAAATATATCATATTTTTTCTAAGATTACATTTAAGCAATCATAATTCCTACTTTGTAACTATTATCAAGCAATAAATTTCCATAAGATTTGTATATAAAATTCATATTTGAGGTTAATTCAGCTCTGAAAAAGAGAATTTCAACCTAAATTTCGCATTCACTTGCACAGAATTAAAGCATAAATCTGAGTTTTCAGAGCTGATCTAATTTAAAATGTACTCTCTTGATCAAAGTAGGTTCCAGGCAGTAGGGTATTTAAGGGTATATAAAAAATATAATTTTTGAAATCAAAATCCAATTGTATTAAAAATTATCTAAATTTTTCTCAATAATTTTTTAGATATTTGGGCCAAACCAAACCAATGCGTATTTATAAGTGGTTTGTTCAAATTTGCTAATTTTTAATTATATTTGCGTTTTATATACGCAAATATGATGTAAATAAAACTCAAAGTTAGATTAATTCAGCTCTGAAAAAGAGAATTTCAACCTAAATTTCGCATTCACCCTGCACAGAATTAATACAGAAATCTGAGTTTAGAAATCTGATTTAATTTAAAAGGTTTAGATACTTACTCTTTGAATAAACCTAATTGATCAAATAGATAATTTTTGATATCAAAATCCATTTGCAGTAAAAATTGTCTAAATTTTGCTTAATAATTTCTTAGATACAAATTCCTTTGCCCGATTGCTTATATGGATCCTTTACTTGTACATATTGTGGTACTTGTTCACAATTATCAGCTAAAAGTAAAATTAATTAAAGTTAAAAAACACGACTTACATTTTGAGTTTGAGATTCAATTGATGGTAAATTGGTTCTGCTAGTGCTAGCGGTTGTAGCATCCAATTCAAGTCCGCATTGCTTGCTAAGTGAATTGCTCAAACTGAGAGATTTACTTGCAGCTTGTGTAAGTGAAGAGTCTGAATCATATGAATGGACTGTACCATCTAGATAAACCGGAAGTATTTTTTTATATCAATTATCCATGGTATTTATTCTATTACTACAGAATACTACAGTATACTACAGTATATATTAAGTTTAAATAGCTTAGGACAAGGGTAAAAGGTTAACCTGTAAAAGAATAATTGGTCGCAATTTGCCCATCAGCTTCACCACTTTGCTGATGATGATGTTCTTCTTCTGCTGATCGATGATGGCCAAATTGTCCATTGAGAAAAAAGTCATTCATATGTTGGTTCTCTTGATGAGTAGATGATGGTCCATCATGATGATGATCATTTAATGGAGGATTTAAAGGATGATTCAAAGAGTTGAGATTGAGCATCATCAAGTTGGAATTTTGTTGAAAAACGGCATTAGTTCGCTCTAATAGTAGGGCAACACCCGAGTCTATAAAGATTTTCAAAAATGCATGAGAATTGGCATGAAATGATCATTTTTGATGGGCCAAAAATGTAAATTTTTAATTTAGATTTAGATTTATTCAAAAGCATACCAGAAGTTGACTGGGAATTTGATGATGTTGAACGACCAAACATTTGAACACCTTGTCCCCTGCAATGTCCTCTGAAATAAAAATTACATAGAATTAAATGAGACATACGAGTACAAGGTACATTGGTACAGATACATATAGATATAAAAAATGTAACTGAAGGTAAGGTAGGCGGTCTGCCATTACCATTTCAAGTATAAAAATGCACAATTTACGCATATTATGTGTATTTATTATGTTATCATTCTGTTATTTAGGAGGTAGATACTGTAAAGACCAAAGGTATAAAGATCGGACAAAATGTCAAAATCGAAATAGAGCAAAATAACTATTAGATAGTTAGAGTAAGATACCTAATTTGTCAAAATGCTTAACCATTTAGAGTTTAATACTTGGAAATTTCGATCAGATTGAATCAAGCTGTAATCAATACTGAGCACTTAAAATACTTCTTATTTTAAAGAGAAATTCGTTTAGAATTACGATAAATTACAGGTTTTTTGAAAAATTTGGAAATTCCAAATTAATGATCTTAAGTTTGGACTTGGAAAGTCTTAATTTTGTCATAAAAAATTCATGAAAAGTTGACTTTAAAAAAATTGATTACAAAATAATCTGTAATTAATAAGCCCGGGTCAAATTTATGAAATACTGTGCTTTCGACATCAAAAGATCAAATTCCAGCAAGATATTTGGACTATTTTATATTTTGACTGATTTCTTGACAGTTCAACTTTTGATATTTTGTCAATATTTCTACTATTTTAAGGGTGAAATGAAACGCTTGAAGATCCACCAACTTGCAAAAATATACGAGTACCTACCTATATAAAAAAATTCGCAATCTAGTAAATGTAAAATCCAATTATAGCAAGTTTCTCGGAGATTCGTTCCACCAAAAAAAGCCAAATGAAATGCATTTCCTAAAAATCTCAAGTTTGACAAAAAAAAGTTGAAAAAAAAATTAAAAAGCTCATCTCCTCTGTTGCTCATCGAGATCGAGATTGAGTTTTTCAAAGCTAACTGTTTTACATTTTTGTGACAATTGTTGTAGCCCTCCTCATTATTAATTTTAAGGCCTATCCTACTTACACTAAACCCCATTTCCTTGTGTAAATTTTTCAATAATAATAATAATGAGTTTCAACTCGAGATTTTCTAAATCACTTGACATGCATTATACTCGTATGTTACATGGGACTACGAGTGTACATTATTATCATTTTTGTGCATGTAGCATACATAATCTTTTGTGTAATGTAAATGTAATGTAATGATGTACCTACATGAATTTTGAATGTCTTTGCTGCGTTATTATTATTATTATTATTATCATTATCTCATACTTGAGTTAAATACTCATGCTTGTAAATTTCAAATGGAGATTTTTAGTGTAAAGAAAACACAACTTTGTAAATTTTTAAATTGCTCGATTCGAACGGACTTTGACTTTGAAATTTGTTATGTATTAGGTATGTACATATAGGGGTATTTGGACAATTTGGTCATATTAAAATGACCAAAAAAAACTGTTATTTCACATATGAATTCGTTCCAAATATCTAAATGTATATTTTGACGAAATTTTAGTCAACTCAAGTATGTATAAAATGGAAATCTTTTGAAAAATTTGCCAAAATTTTTGAGAAAAAACTCATGTTTGGAAGTTTACAAATAATTATGGATTGTATTTTACACTTGAAATTTGATACTTTAAAGTTTATATAAAAACCTTTATATAAGTAAAGGATATCTTCGAACTTGACCTCAAAAGGATATCTTTGACTTCTGGACCTTTAACATGTAAAACTTTGTATATAAAGGCTCAAAAGCCCATTTGAACCCAAAGATATCCTTTCAGAAATTGATCCGTTTTGCTATTTTGAGATACCTAAGTTAGAGTTTTGTGATTTGCACAATTTGACCAAAAAACCTTTAAATATACTCGTAGAATATAGACTAGACTTTAAATAATTTGTTATTTTGAGGAACTAATGAACATTCATAATTTTCAAAATTAACTCTCATTTCATACTTACCTAGTATTACTACTAGATAGTACTAGTATAGATATACAATACCAACTCAATAATGCCAATAATGTCGAGAAAAATTGTGATGAGTTGAGGTTGAGGACTTTTAAGTACAGAATACTATGTGAAATAGAGGAAATGCAAAGGACAAATCGTGACTTTGGAAAAATTATCACGTCACATATACATCGTGCAATTATTCTCGAAAATTCTCAAAATCTCAAAGATAAAATCCTAAAGGTAAATTACATATTCTTGTTCTTACCTAATATTCCTCACAAGTAATACTGGCTGAAATAGGAAACAAATTCTCCAAAAATTCAAAATAAAATCAGATATATTTTC
The DNA here is from genome assembly GCA_034699045.1 of Nanhermannia cf. coronata Gr-Ori-00579. NCBI lineage: Eukaryota > Metazoa > Arthropoda > Arachnida > Sarcoptiformes > Nanhermanniidae > Nanhermannia > Nanhermannia cf. coronata Gr-Ori-00579. Next base: position 18,882 of record JAQIXA010001361.1, on the reverse strand, counting down.
TAAACGTTTTCTTACCAATCCTAAAGCAAATATCTATCTACGTATAAATGCATTTTTCTCATCTCTGAAATTTCAAAGTCTCTTGTCCTAGCTTAAATCGCCTAAAATCAATATTTCAAAATTTTGAAATTTTGACTATTTCCTAAGATAAAAATTGGATTTTTAACAATTAGCAAGGCTTACTTGTAAAAAACTGCTCTGATTTCAGAGCTCGAGGATATGCAAAAAGCGATTGCAATTCACACGAGTATAAATAAACTCTTTTTAGATGCAACATACCTGTTAATTACATGTTCATATCATACATATATCAGTAAGTATGTATAGGTAAGTATCAGTATGTCTAAATACAAACTTTATATTATAAAAAATGTTTTGGGTGGAGATTTTGTTCATTTTGAGATCAATTGAAATACTACGCTATTCTGTATAGAGTATAAAAATCGAGATCGAAAAAAATCCTTTAGGCCTATTCTGTATTTACTCCATACATTCTAATACAGATTGAACAATCGGAAAGGATACATGATAAAAAAGTATAAAAATTTTTAAAGTTCGATGATCTTTTCATCAATAATAATGGTTGGTGTTCGCTATTTATTTCAGATTTCAGCTATGTTTTCGTACCGCATATTAGTGGGAGGCAGGGTATTTCCTATTTATATTTATTATGGGAAGTAATCACAAAACAGCAAAAAAAAACGGACAAAAAGTGAAGGTGTAAAACTCATCTTTTTTGGTCGCTTTTTGAGAATTCAATATCGCGGTAACTTGTACTGATATTACCATTAGTGTTAGTATAGTGTTAGTATACCTTGTCATTATCATTAAATTGAAATATGAATCATGGTTCTTCTGATGTGGTAAGATGAGAAATTCAATTAAGATAAATTGCCATGTTTTAGTAAGCAGAAAACTTTGAAAAAAATGCCGAAAAGTTAAAATTTGAGTCTAAATTGGCAAATATTCCAAGTAAGTTTGCTTTCCAAAACTTCGATCTTTCGAAAGGCAATTTTGATAAATTTTTGTCAAAATTTAAAACTCCAGCAAGTATGGGTTGACATAGGAAAGTTTAGAAGCTTTTTTGAAATTTGGGCACTCTGTTTTCGATGTTTATCCTAAAATTTTTAGCAAATATTTTGGGCATTTCTACATATAAATTTAAAAAGTTGAGGTCAAAATACCATACGAAAACAAACTGCTGAAAATTTCCTAATTATTCCTAATCTACCTATACTATATATACAGGCTAGTATACTATTTAAGCTCAAGTAAAAAAAAAAAAAAAAAAAGCTCAAATAAAATAGGTAGTATACTATTATTAGTAATTTTTAAGAGATCTAAATTATAATTAGATACTTGTACAAACTTGACCAAAATTTCAATGACAGTTTTAGATCGAATAGTGGCAGCTATTTACTAATTAAAATAATTAGAATTAGGTATAAAATAATGGCATAAAAATAGGTCCAAAGGTCATCAAATCTTTAAAGGTCATTGTTGTATTTAAAAATGCACAAAGTAATTGTAATTATTATGGCCTGATTATCTCAGTCTGAGATATTTTTTCAAACAATGGGGAAACCTTGTATGTATTATTACATTTTATATCAATACATTTGTTGTTGGATTGTAGATTTGTATATGACAAAAGATTCATCAAGAGATTACGACCATCAACATACATTAAATTTAAAAATAAGACTAAAAACACGCACATTTAAGGATTTGAATATTTAAATATGCATTTGTATTTGATGATATACAAAGTTAAATTAAGATTTTGAAGTTTAAAGAGAAATTAATATCCTTTCAAACAATCAGTAGTATCCTACTATGTAAGTACTATATAAAAGGATTCTTGAAGCTACATTTCTTCTAAAAAAGGAACTTTACAGAGAAGTCCAAGTAGTAATAAGACGGAAACACAATGGCTATTTTATTCTGTTTTTTAAAGTCATTCTGTATTCATTCATATTCATCAAAATAAGATCGTTTAAACCATCATATATAAGCTATAAATTTCAAAATTTCACTCATCTTCAGGAATGTTTCAAAAAGGGGAAATTTTGTTAAAATTTTGGATAAAAATTGCTGAAATTTTGAATTTTTAGCCCTAAAATTTGGTCGAAATGCATTTTGAATTTTAAAAAATCTCAAAAACTGCACTTTTTCTGACTTTAACTTCAAAAATCTCGTTTCGCCAAAACTCTCCAAAAATTTCCAATGATTTCCCAAAATTTCCAATAATTTCCCAAAATTTCCCAAAATTTCCAAAACTCTCCAAAAATTTCCAAAAATCTCCAAAATTCGTCAAAGCTCTCCAAAAATTTCCAAAAATTACTAATAATTTCCAAATTTTTCCAAATTTATCCAAAAATTTCCAAAAATTTCCATTAATTTCTCAAAATCATTTAGAAAAGCTATAAAAATGTGCCAAGTTTTGTCAAAATTGGCTTAATGTTTACAGATTGATCAATATTAAGAGCCTTTTATTGCAAATTTGTGATTTCGAGCTAATAATTTTGCCCAACATATGCATATATACAAGTAATTTTTCTAAAAAAGATCTCAATCTCAAAACCAAAAGCTTGAAACTCATCAAAATCAAATTTGCATTTTTTTAATACTCGAGAGACTCATGTAGTGTATAGTGCTCATGTAGTTTTATGAACTGAATATTTTTCTTTATGAAAGTAAGTTGAAACCTTATACAAACTTACATATATACAGATACTGATATTTAAGTTATAGTTTGAAGTTTGAAATTTGGGATCTTTATGAAACCATAAGATTTATTTTATATTTTATTAATATAGATTGGCTTTGCAAGAAGAAGTGTGGAGATTTACATAAAAGATACACTTGAAATATGAAATGTATGTCAAAACCCTTTCTCTAATTCCTAGTTTTTCTCGATCGAAAAAAAAACTTACAATCTTTCAATTTCATTCAATGGTGAAATTTCAAATTGAATTGAATTAATATTTAATCGCCTTATCTTTTAATTTGAATCTTGAATATCTTTTGAGCTTTGACAATTAATTATCTAAATTTCATATCTAAATTGTACGGAAAAATCTAATTCAATTTTTATAATTTCAAACCAATCATGTTTCGATCACTTGGTCACATGAGAAAATGTCCAAATTACTCAAAACTGTCTGCTTTTATGCAAAAAATCATCTGCGAAGCCAAACTTATTTTAAACTTAATAAAAAAAATTGGCAAAAAAGTGCAATTTGATTATTTTGAGGCTTTTAAATCGAAAAATTACTTATGGTTTGGTGCTGGTTTTTTTGACCTGTCAAGTTCAAAAATATCTAAGTCACATTTTTAGACACAAATGTCCATAACGATATAGTATTAAATACCTATAGGTATATCTGAATTTTGGGAATTTTTAAAGTGTCCAAATGACTTAATTTGACACTTTTCAAAACTTAAACTAACTGATCTTTACAATATATCTTAAGTTTGACACAATTTGATATAAATTCTACTACTATGAGATATATCAATAGATTATTAGATACAATGAATTAAATAGAAATCTTTAAATTGATAATATAAAGCTGTCATGATTTTCAAAATTTCGACTTAAATGAGATTTAAATACCTATCTGATAGGTACTAGTACGACTAGTAGGTACTTAAAACTTATCAAAATAATCACAAAAGACCGACACATTCAAAAAACCGTTGCATCCTATCAGCTGAATACAAATTTTTAAGAATTTTAAAATTTTATAACAATAGACAATATAATCAATATTTAAATTCGTTGATCTAAATTTTTCAAATTAAAACTGTAATACAAAGTTAGTAAAATGTAAATGTATTGAATCGACAATTTATGAAGAATAGGATCAATCTACTAGTACATGTACGATTTAAGTGTTTTATTTTGTTATTTTTATAATATCCATAATAATGATGCTAATGATGATTTAGAAAGCTTTATTGTCGAAAAATATGCAGATACTTTGGTACATTTGTGAACTATTGCAAAATTTCATAGTCAAATACCTAAATTATGCCTATCTTACTACGGAGTAGAACTACTTGCCATACCGATAATATCACGCACAAATTACGAATTATATGCAAAACCAGGTCATATCATAATTTGAATTTGATACGATTAAAGGGCTCTATAAAGTACATTGCGATAGGCCAGGAGAAATATCTCGAGATTTTTTGCATTTCCTAAAACTAGGCTAAAAATTTCATCCCTGTTTTGATTGAATATATTTTTAGTCTAACTTTATGAAATTTTTAAGCTTAGAATTTTTTAATTTGGGTTAATTTCACACCGTTGTAAAGTTAGACCAAAAATATAGGGTTAAATTCAACCAGAATATGGATGAAATTAGATCGAAACCAATACTTGTTCTTGTTTTACAAATTTTGAAAATCAAATTCTAATATTACAATTTTCTAATTGAAAGATACGATATTTGCCTATTTTTTGGCCTTTGCATACTCGTATTAAATCTCATATAAAGGCCAGAAATCCCATTATAACCAGAAGATATCCTTTTGATTTTAAAATCCAAAACCACAACAAATTCAGGTTTTTCTTCCTCTTATATGAAATTATGCAGATTTTAAGAAAAAATGCAAAAGTTAGAGACAAGTAGTTAGGCTTTATAAGTGTCTTGTATATCAATCAATCGATAATTTTAATGAGAAAGTTAATTTGATACTCATTTACTACTAATAACCTGTATTTACCTGTTGATAACTCCAATATCAGTACTTATATTAATGATAGGTAGTGATTCAAAATTCAAACTGATTAACCGGAAGATATTATAGAATATAGGTATTTTTATGTATCGATGCCTATGCCTATAAAAGTATCAGTACTTGTTGTAGACTTGTAAAAAATGATTTAAATTAGGCCAATATGTGGTTGAAAATCGAGATCGATCGATCAAAAATCAGCTATAATAATACGGTATACCTGTATCTATTCTAGTATAGTATGTAGTAGGTAAATATGAATGAAATCAAAATGGTCTTATTATTTTAACTTTTACTGTCTACTTAATTCGCTTAATAATAAGAATAAGATAGATTTGAAATTTTAAAATTTGCATATGCAAACTGCAAGAATAGAGAAACTTGATCTCCCAAATTCTAATTTTTTTTCTCGAAATAATTTGCACATTTTTGTATCTATCTAATCTTATGGCAAATGTTGTAGAACTACAAATTTTTGATTGAATTTTCCCTTCAGAAAAGTATGGTCAACCGATCTGACCAAACTAATAAACATAAAACAAATAGTTTGAATTGACGGTTCTCATAATAAACATAAAACTGACCATTTATTTTTACATTATTGTAGATTAATATGAAAATGAATGGGAATAGACACTACAGAACTACTACTGATAGTAGTATTTTAATATTTTGGTTTTGGTCTGGGAAACTTGTCGGACAAGGATCAAAGGACATTTTAAATCATTTCAATTTTAAAAATTAATATTAGTAAGTATGGTTTATACACATTTTATGCGTTCAATTTTGCAATTTTTGCAAAAGTGTCGAAATATTTATAATACTTGAGACACTAAAATATTGACCAAAAGTCTGTCTAGTCATTTGTATCTGGTCTGGTCATTAGCTAGGTGAAATATTGCGTAGGTTTTAAAGGTTTTAAACTTTTTTTGACATTACTAGATAGGATAGAAGTGTGTAAGTACACTTGCGAGTATTTGGATCCTATGTCAATTCCACAAAATCAAAATCAAAAATTTCAGAAACTTTGGTTTGATAGGTAGTTCATTTAGCCAAATAAGTATTCAAAATTTTGAAGATTTTAGATATTTTTGGAAGAGTTCAGTAAAATTAGACGATGTTTCAACATAGTAATGCTTAAATTCTCGAAAATTTTGAGAAAATTTCCAAAAAATTTACTTTTTTTGAAAGCTTCTTAAACAGCTAGAAACCAGAATATGGTCAAATTTTAAAAAAATCAGAAATTAGACAAATCTTGAACCAAATTCTTGAAATTTTGAAACAAATTTTCCAAAAATCTTTACTTTTTGAGAGGTTTTTTAACAAATAGAAGCCAGAATTTGACCAAATTTCCAAAAATATCATAAACTAGATAAACTTCGAACTCAAATTTTTGAAATTTTGAAGAAAATTTCCCAAAATTTTTACTTTTAGATAGGGTTTTTTTTGAATAAATGTCTAAAAATCTTACAAGAGCTATTAGACAAATCTATAATTTTGAATGATCAATGATCATTTCTTGTTACTAATCGATCGAAATCATTCGAATGTGAAATCAAAGATATTATATACCATACTACACAGTCTTATACAGTATAGTAGGTAAGACTAGACGAATGATCATAAAAAATCATAAAAAATAATTTCCCTCTCACTAAACTCAAATCAACCTGATAAATATGTGATATTGAAAACCTGTGGTTTCCTTATATACTTTTAACGATAAGTAATGATTTTTAAAACTATATTTCATATTTCAAACATAAGTATATAGACACAATTTTGAATTTTTTTGAGGGTATTCTAAACATGTAATTATCAGTTAAGCAAAGAAAATCTAACTTTGAATTTTGAAGGCCAAATATACCATTAGTATACCATTTGGCAAATGGTAATATTTTTGAAAAATTGGCAAGATCTTTTGGATAAAATGGAAAGTCATGATGGGCAGAAATTGAAATTGATCCATGATTTTGATAGTAATAATATTTCTAAATATAAATGAAGGTTACCTTGTAAAATTTTGAGTCAAAACTCCATTCTTAGTCAATTCATCAATAAGGCAATCTCTCTCTAGTAGCATCGTGTGTATCATCGATTGTAAACTCAATTGAGACATTTGTGCATGTTGTAAGAGTTCACGAAGTCCGAGCACTTCAGTTTTTAATGATAAAATCAGTCTCAGGATTTCTGATGATGATGATTGGCACTGAGTTTTGGTCACCTCGATCTCACCCCGAAGTTCTGAAGATAAATCATCCAGGTTTATTGATGAAACTACACCACCACCATCTCCAGCACCTGTTACATCGTTCGAATTGCTGTAATTCTGCAGCTGGGTTTGGGCACAGATAAAGGCACTTTTCATTTCTTGTATTGCATCCCGAAGCTAAAAAAAATCCAAAAATAAAAATAAACAACAAGGTTTATATTGGTAGTGAAGTTCAAGACATTTCAAGATTTTTTTAGAGATTATAATTACGACTATGACTATGACATAAAGTATAATGAAATATTATTAGTGCTTAATCATCCAAGACTCATAATATGAAAGACAAATCTTTAAGAAAAATTCTAAAAAAAACCAAATTTAAAGTGCATGATACGAGTACTAAATAGGTAGCTCACTAAAAAATTAACAATGCAAATCACACATTGCTGCTGAGCTGATTGAAGTACCTTAATTTATTGAAAATTGAAATTTAGTCAAATTAAAATTCTATTTGGTATACCTATTCAAAAAAAATTTCGTATTAGTTATTTCGTATTAATTTCGTATGAGATTTGAGATACCTACCTACTATTATTAGTTAATAAAAAAGCCTAATTTTTTAATTTTTGTTTCGATTTTGTGCGATTTGTTTCTGCATGATAAAATAAAATTTTAAAATTTTCCAAAAATTTCAATTTTTCTATCAATTTTTCTATCTCAGCTTAAAAATATTAAGACTTAAGTTTAATTTCATCCCTATTTTGGTTGAATTGAGCCTTAAATTTTTGAACAAACTTTAATGATTGAGTAATATTTAGTTCTCCGACTTAATCTCATTCATTTTTTATTTGAATTTACCCTAATATTTTTGGTTTAACTCTACTCGACCCCTGTATTAAGTAAATTAAACCAATTTTTTTTAAAATCCTAATCTAAATTTTTAAAATTTTGTGTTGGTTTCTGGGGTAGAGTTGAGATAGACCAAAAATATAGGGGGTAATTTCAACCAAAATATGGATGATATTAAATCGGAGCTAAATAATACTCGATTATACTCGTATATAGTATGTAGATTGCTAGATAGTCGGACATACGAGTTTTTAAAATCGAAATTAATTTCGACCTACAAAAACGTAATAATTTGATTATTCTATCATAGTAATAAAAGTGCCTACTAAATTATTAGTAGGTATTCGGTTTGAAATCTTGAATTTTTGATGCTAATATGATTTCAAACCTTGAAATTGTAAAATGCGAGCTAATAATCAGTCTTAAAGTTAAAACAAAAAGTCTTATCATTTCATATGATTTGCTAATTAGATGTGTAATCATGATCTAACTCAACTTAAAAGTCATAATAATATGAGTATACAGTACAGTAACTCATAATGTTCATTAAAGTATAATAAATGAGCTAATTAATTAGTAATTAGGTTACTACCTCTGTAATATAAGCCGAGGTTTCCACATCATTATCTTCATCATTACATTCTTCATCAACTAAAGCCAAGTCTTCGAGCCCCTCTTCGTCCTCTTCATTGTCATCATGATCCTCCTCGAACATCATCTCAATCTTAATTACTCAATAATTTACTATAAATAACAATAAAATACACGAGGTATTTCGATATTAAATCCAAGTCTATCAAAAAAAATATTTCGAAATCAATAAGTCCTAGTCGAAAATTGAATTTGAGCCAATACTTTTGCTAGTAGATATTGCACAAAAATAGACTTTACAAAAAAAAGCTCTGAATTTGAGCAACTTTCAAAAGGCACTTTTGTCAATTGAATTTCCAAACCATGTCTCATTACTCTCTACATTTTGCATACATATCCTCATATGGTTTTTATAGGTATTTTAAGACCAAACACTTGAACTCAAACCCACACACATGTAGTCACAAAAATGTTAAATTCCAATCGAAATATTGCAAAAAATCGTCTATAAATATGGTTCGGAATTCAAAAAAATCCAATAAAAATGATGGAAATGTTTGGAAAACACACACAGTCTTGAATTTTATTGAATAAATTATCGATCTACTCTGGTTAATACATAGGGCTTAAATACTGTATTACATAGAAGGTTACATCGATAACTGCACCATCAAATTAAATACATTAGTCAATAGCCAGTTGTCAAGTCCAAATTTCAAATCCAAATCCACCCATTTATGTAAATAAATAATGAAAAAAAGGGTATTTTTATAAACTCTAGGCTTAATGTAAGTTACTAGATACTTACTTATTTGTATGAGAAATCTAAAATTTACTTATACATATAGATAGGTAGAATGTAAATTAGCACAAGAGAAACGGATATGATTGTGAGATAATCAGATTATGGTTGTTCGATGGGGAAATATCCCATAGGTAATTAGGACTAATTTTTCAAAATTTCTATGTAGATATTATAATTTTAGTAATTTTTACTACTAAGGTATAGTACCGATAGTACACTTGTGTTGTTTATGTCTTATATCCCAGAACAACGAGCACTTAAGTTTTTACAAATAAATTTGAGTAAATGAAAATGAATGATTCAGACTACCTGAGTACCAGATCAATACTAACTCGAAATAGGTAAGTTTGCTAGTATATAATCCATAGGGCTTACAAACTTACAGTACTTGTGAATGTAAATGTAGTATGTACATAAATAAGGTAAATTTTTATATTTCAATCACCCCTTGTACTTGTAGATACTATACTGTATACTACCATTATATTCTGTACTTCAAATTTCAAATGCAGTTTTGTACATAATATACCCCACAAAATTGTAAATATCTGTGGTATTTAGCTACTATGTGTAGTATTACTTATCAAATGCATATACTTATTTTACTTGGTTTCTTAAATCATAATGCTACTGTACTGAAATGATATTCTACCAAATTTCAAAGTACGAGTATTATGATGCATTTCCCCTTTAGATTTTTCATATATTCTTCTTAAATAACTCGATATTTTAATACAGTTGAGTCTATCTGTATAGAACTGTTTGGAACTCGAAAAACTTAAGATTAGTATAATAAGTAATACTAATGGGTTACTAATCCAAATTACCTATAGGTATAAAGACTAGAAGAGTATCGGTAAGTATAATACTAGAAAATTAGTGGAAAAATAAACTGAGATTTTGAAATTTTCGAAATTTTTTTCAAGAAATTTTGGATTAGATCATTAACTTATAATTTTAAATTAGTTTTTGGTTATTAAACAAAAATAAAGCATTTTTATTTTAATCAACTTGTAATTCCAAAATTTTCAAATTTTATCATTTATCAAGTTAAAATTACATTTGGAAATGAAAACTCAAATTGAGCCACATTCTGCCTTAAAAGATTCTGAAAAGTTTAAAATTGTCCAGGATTTCTAAAAAGCTCCAAAATTTCTCTAGGATGTTTCTACTTACATTAAAGGTAGATTTGAGAAAATTTTAGGAAATTTTAGAAATTGAAGGCTTTAAAAAGTAATTCTACTCGTAGATACCATAAGTATCTAGATACTTTATAGATAGGTTTCATATTATTATTTTGGGTATTTTCGAATTCTTCGGCCTGGTGAATTCAATTCAAGCCTGCATATTCATTTCACGCCAAGATAGAAGCTCAGAAAACATTACTTTTATTTAAAGTTTAGATTTTGATTTTCAAAAGTACTTATTACAATCCTATATAGGTATGTATATGTAAAGTAGATTTGAGATTTGAGATTTTTTTCAAGAAATATACAAACTTAATCCAACTAACAAATAAAGATGAAAAGAAATATAGAGATCTCCCCTACCTGCTGCCTCATTCTTTACCATTTTATAAAGATTTACAAAAGATCTCTGAGCTTTTTTTAACCATAAAGATACATGTATCCGTGTGTATACTTCAGTAGTACTTAAATTTTTTTTAAAGTGCGTAAGATGTGATCTAACTAATATCTAGTAAGTGTAAGACCAAGATTTTTAAAATGATAGGGAAAAAACCTCAAAAATTGGACATTATAATGCTACTTATTGTACGATACCAAGCCTTTATAAAATTTTAACATTAATTTTATGTGGATTCTAATCCTCAGTGATTTATGTTACTTGTATGAAAAATGAAATGTTAGTATAACGCTTTTACTTGTGATTTTGTAAATTATATAACAATTTCATCTGATTGTTAATCTAAAAAATCTCGAATTAGTTCACATCACATTTCATAGATTTTTTTTTGCCTTAATTAGAATCTTGTAATTGTACTAATTGTGTAAAAAGTTAATTAACCTATGACCTAAAATATCTTGAAAAAGATGCATAAAGAGATACATTTGAAAAAAATGTTTTTGAATCCCGTTTATTTTCATATCTATTGCAAAAAAAAATCTCAATGATCTTGATTTTTATAGTTTAGATCGAGGGTGGGAATTAAATTTTTGCAAAAAATTTGTGTTTTTTGTAACTGTCTAGTCTGTATTCTGTATAGTTGAACTTGAAGATATGATATATCTTTAGGTAACAAGTTAATTAGGTTAATTGCTATTTATTTTCAAGTACTAATTGCTTATATAAATGTGTATTACCTAATTATTTGTGAGATAACTTATTATTACAAAGAATTAAGGTTTTTACTAAATTAGTTGTCTTTTAAAAATTTTGATATTCAGAACTGAAAACATTTAATTCATAATTAGATTAATGCAATTTCAAAATGTAAATTAAATATAATAATTTAGCTTATTTATGAAATGAACAAGGCACTCGAACAAACTATTCGATCATCAAAATCTTAATTGTTTTGAATGAATTTGATAGATGTAAATGTGCATAGGCTAAGGCACATGGTATTAATTAAGTAGAATAGTGCAGTGCAGTGATAAAATTGAGTTGAATGAAAGTCATTTTTCGACAAATTTTTTTTTTTCAAAACTTGAGTTTAAATAGGTGTTTTGACTGTAAAGTATATGGGGCCAGTGAGACTGGTGACCCGAGCGCGTCGGCTGAAATGAGACTGGGAGGCTCGAGTTCGACTCCGTCTAAAGTCGCATCTTCGGTACTTAGCTAGCACATAGCAATGCTAATGTTGGATAACTGGATAACAAAGTTAAATATAAATCTGCGAATGAAGTATTCTGTTAATTAAACTTCGATAAAGCTCGGTGGTGGTAGGCTTGATTACCACCAAAAAGGCCGAAAGGCCTAAAATTTTTGCAAAAACGAGTTCAAAAATTTGACCTAACCCTGATCCCGATGAAGAATGAAGATTAAAATTAGGTCAAATCGTAATTACTCTATTATTTTATATAATAAAACTTGAGAAATTGTTTGGGTCATCCATGGGTCACATTTTTTCATCGTTATGTCAGTCTCACACAAAAAAACTGAATATATCTGAACAACCAAATTTTGGCTTAGCTTCGCTATCCGTATCATAATTTACATGAAAAGTAAATGAGGTCAAAATAGGGGTTTTCAAAGCTGAATCTAGCAAGAAAAGTTCATTATAAAACGGTGCCGCAGGCATAGAGCAGAGTCCAGAGCATATTAGTAGTAGATGGCACATTCTGCATTCTCAAGGTTTTTTGAGATTTTGATTTTGAAATAGGTACACACACTATCATTTTTAGAAACAAAAAATCATTCAAAAATCAAAAAAGACTAAAATAAAATAAAAGTAGGAGTTAACCAGTTTAATTTTACTACAATTAGTCATCAAAACAATTAAGGATTATTTTGATTTTTGGCCCATATTGATCAGTCTACTATTATATTGCCAGCTGATTTGTAAGTAAAGTTTTGTCACTCCTATTTTTACAAAAAAGTACAATCTGTCAAAATACCTATAAGTAAATAGATAAAAAGTAAATTACAAATTACAATTACAAGTAATATTTTATAAATAATCTAACTAATAGTATCTAATTGTCTTTTATTTTAGGTCCGATTGTCATTGTCATCAAAGTACCCTCTCAATTGTCCTAATCATCATACTGATTGGAAATTCGCAATAATGGTAAATTTATTAATGGGTGTTTTTTTTAAACATTTTTTGGGCTAATTTTTACAATATTTAATTCTAAATAATATAACGACTTCTAATTCTAAGTTAACTTGTACCCTAATAATTTTGAAATCTTTATTATGTTGTTAAGCTGCTCTAAAAATATGATGCAGAATGTTTTTAATTGTGGACCAGAGCTTCTGGTAAACGACAAGGTGTGGTTTGGTTTGATGTCAAATAATTACAATTACCTATATAATTGTCATTGTTATTAGCCAAATTACAATTAGATTTAGACTAGTACGTACTTTTCTAGTCTACTAGTTGCTTTAAGATAGTGAGATTTTAATTTATAAACTAGATTTCTGTAGAATTAGTCACGAGTTTTGTCCAAATAGTGTTTTTAGAATCTTGTAATTTTTTTGACTTGTTTGTAATGTGATGGTGATTAGCTTTTTAGTGAATAGTGAGTAGATTTAGAGAATATAAGGTTCATTAATCTTTGATGTTAATTAATTTTTTTATGATTGCAGGCTGGAAGATCTGATACTTTGGAGACGATAAGCGAGAGTCCTTTAATAGTTGATATTTCAGATGCACTTAGGTGAGTTTTAATTTATATTATGATAATAAGAAATTATAATCTTTAACATTAAATTGCAGTGAAAGAGATAAAGTAAAATTTACTGTTCACACAAAGGTAAGTATTTATTTTAGATATAATATTATAATACCAATATATACTATTTATCTATCTAGGTAGTTTTTATAATCCATTTATTGTCATTTTTTAGACCTCGTTACCTGAATTTGCAAAGCCAGAATTTTCGGTTGTTCGACAGCATGAGGAATTTGTTTGGCTTCATGATCGATTTGAAGATAATGAGGATTATGCAGGTTATATCGTAAGTTCGATCGAAGTTTCTAAATCAAGTCAATTTGACAGGAAATTGGAAATGTATTTAATTTTTCTCTAATTTTACTTTTTTAGATTCCACCAGCACCACCAAGGCCAGATTTTGATTCCTCTAGAGAGAAATTGCAAAAATTAGGAGAGGGTGAAGGAACAATGACTAAAGAAGAATTTACTAAAATGAAACAAGAATTGGAAGCGTAAGTTTGATGCTTAAATTATGTTAATTTTAAATTAATTTAATGTCTATTTTCATTTAGGGAGTATTTGGCGACATTTAAGAAAACAGTAGCAATGCATGAAGTCTTTCTATGCCGTTTAGCCAATCATTCAGTTTTTCGAAAAGATCATAATTTTCGAGTTTTTCTTGAATATGAACAAGATGTAAGTTTAATTATTACTTGTAGTACTAGGCTTATTATTTTTAAGTTTTAAATACTCTTTTTATTTTTTTTATAGTTAAGTGTTCGAGGAAAGAATAAGAAAGAAATTGTTGGAGGATTTATCAAATCATTTGGACAAACCACCGATGAATTTTTACTCTCAACGACTCAAAAAGATGTTGACGAATTTTTTGACAATGAAAGAAACTTTTTGATTGACTATCATTCTCATTTAAAGGATTCTACTGCCAAATCTGACAAGATGACCAAAGCTCATAAAAATGTTTCAGACTCCTATATTAAAATCTCTTCAGAATTAATTCAACTCGCTACAATTGACACAAATGAACTAGAAAAATTCTTAGCAAAAGTTAGCGAAACTTTAGAAAAAGCTCGAGTAAGCGATCATAATTAATGCAAATGCTCTTTATGAATTTCAAGTTGTCACCTTTAAAAAATTTTTATTTTGTAGAAAGTAGAGAACCGTGTTGCGTCTGATGAAGATCTTAAACTGAGCGACACGCTAAGATACTATTATAGAGGTAAGATCTCATATATTATATTATTCACATTCGTATCTAGCTTAAAAGTTAAATGATTCTAAAAATTCTAGATGCCAATGCAGCCAAAAATCTTTTGTATAGGAGAAGACGTTGTTTAGGTATTATTTTTGATATTATTATCATCAAGTTTCGTGTTACTTAAGTATCTTATATTATAAATAACATTTTGTTTAGCAAACTATGAGGCAGCGAATAAAAATCTCGACAAAGCACGAGCCAAAAACAAAGACGTTGGAGCTGTAAGTCAAACTTTTAAAGCACTTTTGATTAGAGCATTCTATCTATTTTTTATAAATATTCCACCTCAAAAATATGAAAAAAAAAAACTTTATTATTATTTAATAATAATGCTGCCTCTTCGTGTAGACTATGGATGTGGTTGATGTAAGTCTTCCAAAATAGCCTCTACCTATCTCGTATCATATCTACAACAAGACTCAGAATTTTTTTTTAGACCTAGACGTAATACATAATACATTTGTATACTTCTCTTCCTTTCTTTCGTGAAATTGCTTTTTTCCCCTATGAAATAGGTATTACTAACGACTACCAACATGTCCTTAGTTCCAAAACTCTAAATACTTGTATAGTCAACGAGTCGACTTACTTTTTTGTCATTATAATTTATGAGGCTAATATTTTAAATTTATTGGTTTATCAAAAATAACCGAAAAAAACATTTTTGTATGTGTTTAGTAGAAAGTACTTAAAGACTAAAGACAATATAAAGCACATCAGTAGTTTGAAGTTTATTTTGTCCTTATGCAGTTTATTGTATTTAATACCCTACCTATAAAATAGTATGTACCTACCTATAAAATGGTATAACTAGACCTATTTTGTAAAAAAATGTGACCATATTTTTTATTTATTTGATAGGCCGAGACAGCACAGCAGGAAGCTTGTCAAAAGTTTGAGACCATGTCAGCTAAAGCAAAAGAAGAACTCATCGATTTCAAAAATAGACGAGTGGTAAGTCTTTTTAAATTTAAGCTAAGGCTTTTATATAAACTAATCCTTTTCTCATCTATTTTTTGAAGGCTGCTTTTCGGAAGAATCTTATGTAATTAATTAATACTTTTATACTGTAGATTACTTGATCTAGTTAACTAAAGTTTTCTATTTTAACAGAGATCTCACCGAATTTGAAATAAAACACTCAAAGGTCAGTAGTCAGTATACTTTTAGACTATAGCGTTATAGTCTATTTATTTTTCAAGGTTTTCTTTATCTTTTCAATTATCCTTTTCGAGAGAGTATACAGGCTTGATATAAATCATAAAGATACTCATTTATATAATATTTTATATCTTTAGGCTCAAGTCCAAGTACTCCAAGGAGCTATACAATCACTAAAAGAAGATTTGTAAATAAGTTATAAAAGTTTCGTTTACATATTTATTATTATTATGATTATCTGATGGTGCCCTTCCTTTTCTTAATTTATCAAATATATATATATATTTCTCTATACTTTATACAAGTACAGATTAGTTAGACAACTATAGTATTTTGTTTATCTTGACTTATAAAACTTGAGTCCAAAATCTTGATAAGCCTACTATGTAGTCTGTAGTACTGATACTGACATAATAATATTAAGCCCACACCTTTTTCTTACATCTCTAGTTTAAATAAACTTGTAATATTTGTCAAAAATTTCTCTTTAGAATTTAAGAGAAAAAAGTTCAAAACTTTTTGAAAAAGATCTTTATCAAAACAATAAAGCTTGTTTTCATACATTTATATTATATATACCTACAAAAAATAATTTAAAGATGTACTAGTATAATAATTCCTATTGATAATCAAAATACATTCCCATTTCTTAAGCTTTATATGTGAACTAAAAGTAATCTGTAGATAGAATTTGTTTAGAAAATTTATTATAATACAAACAACCACATTAAAATTAAGATATATATTCTATTACAATGTTTGTTTATTATTTCGACTTGAGAAATTAAAGTCAATAAATCAAAAAATATATTACTATTTGTGACAAAATATCTATCTCGACTCTTTATGGGTACATTTTTATATTTTGATATTTGCATAAAAAATAAAAATATTCTTGAATCTACTGGTACTGGTAGTACAGAATAGATGATACTTTTTGGATTTTTAGATGTTCACTTATAAATAATGGGTAAATTTTATTACCTTACTACTTACTTATATTTTTATGCGAGTATTATGTTATGTATTGAACATTTCATTTTTTATGATGATGCCTTAAGGTCTTGGTCTTGCTTGGTATAATTGAGAAACATGTTAGAGTGGAATGGGATGAGAAAAAAATATATCTGATCTCTTCAAGAGCATTTGACAAGTAAAGAAATCCTTATTTTAGCAATAGAAATGCAGACACTTGGAGGACAACTATGGACCATTTTTCTGTTTCTATTTTGTGCAAGTGAAATTGAACTTGTAAATTTCAATAGCAATAAAAGAAATTTTTCATTTCAGACAAATTTCAGTCCAAATTCTCAAAATTTCGACTAAAATTTTATAAAATTTCAAAAAAATAGTTTCAACTTCCTTCAAAGTTATGTCATTTGATTCTCTAGATCAGTAGAGTGAAGGGATCTTTAGATTTTAGAGCTCAATATTCCTAAAACTAACAATAAGTTTTCAAGATATCCTACCCTACTTTGTACCTATCGAATCCTATAAAGAATTTTTGAAATTTTTTTCAATTTTACAGAACAGATTAGATCTTAAAATTAAATGCAAATTGCATTGATGCATTTTTCAAAGAATAATAATAAGACTTTGAAAAATATTCTCTAAATTATGGATAATATTCTAAATTATGATGCTTGGAAGTATTACTCGTTCTTTTGAAAAATAAATGATATAAAAATATTATCCATAAGGACCATGCGTATACTTCAACTTCAACTACATCACCAGAAAAGATAGTTTTGGTCTGAACAGTATAGTATACTCCCGGATCAGGAAAATTTGTAGCATCAGTCGGTTTTCGGAGTTCTTTCTGATCTTTCCAGTCCGAACTTTCTACCAGCATTGTAAACTTTGTTTCAAAAAAAACCATCAATGGTTTACACCTGTATCACAATAATGTAACATTTTCCTCCAAAAAAATTTCTAAAAATGGGTGAAAGTGTAACTTTCCCCGGCATATCTCGGGTGCTAATTCTCCTCTTTTTCTTAACTTTCTCTGCATTTTCTTCAAAAATTGGTGAACTAGATAATGAAAACAGTAGTGAAGAAAATGTCCAAGTAATTCGGTGCATTTGTGACAATTCTTGTGAGAAAGTTGTCGAACCATCATGTCCATCAGGTCTAACACTGGATGTTTGTGGTTGTTGTCTGGTTTGTTCACGTGTTGAAGGTGAAATCTGTGGTGGGGCGAATGGTCGTTGTGCCATTGGACTTAGCTGTATACCACAATCTCATCCTGGACATAGTCATACTATTAATGATACAAATGTAGTCGAAGGCAGATGTACAAGTAAGTTTTTTTTCTACTAGATACTTACTACTTATACTTGACTGGAGCTTGAGGTTAAAGACAAAAAGCCAAAAAAAGAACAAATTTCAAATTTTATATAGGCTTTATTATACAGGGATAGTTGGTTCTGGAAATTCCAACTCTCAAGTTCCATTCAACCAAAAAGATTCCCAAAGTCGAGGGCAAAACTCGAACTGACAAACCACAAAATTCTATCTATTTCTAAGAATGTATCGTACTTGAATTTCACGAATTTGAGGGAAACCTCTAAACTTGTAACTTGATATTAGCTTTCAAGCAATTTTTTTCAAAAAAGTTCATCTACCTATAAGTTTCTTAGCCTATCTTATCTAAATCAAAAGTTTCAATTCTCGATGTCAATAAAATGCCATTAAAGTAATTAAAGTCAATATTATATTACATAACTCATTTTATAAAACTGACCGTTTTATAGCTAAAATTCACAATTTCAACTTGAAACTTTCAAAAATTAATGATATAATTTTAAATTTTCTTGACTATATAGAGGGTGTCCAAGAACCAAGCGATAAAAAAGCAAAAATCTCTCCTAGCCAAACCCCTTGACCTTTGACCTCAATT